>JAQFXM010000558.1:0-46697 GCA_034693345.1 Entomobrya multifasciata | reverse complement strand
CCGCAAGGTAGGTGTCCGTTATAGAGAGTTTCCATGATAGCTATTTTGGCGAACCCCTCTACAGCGCACATATACTTTGGGGTTTCCAATTCAAGGACCGGTTGTCGACGAGACTATTTCGGGTACAAAATAAATTCAAAAAAGAAATCCCAAAGCATACGATTCTCGACCTTCAACACTGTGCTTCCTTCCTCCATTTCTAATTAAAGCTCCTTGCCCATAATAGTTCTTCATTTTCTTCAACCGATCACTAAATTATCAGGAATATGGAAAACCTATTCTTATTTAATTGCCAATTGCAATCAACGCAGTAATCATTAATTACTTCCGCACATTTGTTAGCGTTTTCACTCTCAAACTCTCTATTCTAGCCAACCCAATGTATGTAGCAATCTGACTAAATTTCCCAGGTTACGCCATTTCGATTTTCTCTGAAGCTTGTAATTGTATGTAACACTGTCTGTTTAGATACATTGGTATGTAGGTAGGTAGGTAAAAGGTAACGGGTAAAACGGAGTGGTTATCTACCTTCATAAAAATGAACCCCATTTTGTAGTAACCACTTTTAGGCATCCAAAACCCACAACTTTTCAAAATTAGAATGTCTTGATGAAAGTAATGCGAAATGACGATCATAATCAATAATATTTACAATTTAAACTAAACTCAAACTTATCAAGCATTTTTATCTCCAGAAACAAGCGCCATACATCATGGCTCCATGTCAAGTAGTTCACGTTTTCATACATTTTAAGATAATAAATACTTAAATGCACGACCACACTTACCTAAAATAGCTAAATGTCTACTTGAATGTATCAGGATTAGGATAAAAGAATACTCTTTTTCTACAAAATAACATTTTACTTGTTTAGGGGCATTTTTTTTACAAAAAAGATAATTAACTAAACAATCTTGTATACAATATACATTAATTGAGTTTGTTTTGTACTTACAATTTTATAGGCCTTCATAACAAAAACAAAATTCTCTTAATTTTACCGATGTTTTTAAAGTGTCGATTTTTAAAGTTTGATAGTAAGTTGTGGTAAAAGTAAAATATACTTATTTACCAGGGATTTATACAACTATTTAAGAAGATACATGTTTTTTGCAAAAGGCTTTAAATAATTTGTGTGGATAGTTGGAACAAAACTTGAATGATATCGTGTCATACATAAATCAAAAATCCACGACACAGTATACGGGATTCATAGTTTTGTACGAGTATACAGTTTGAGTAATGAAAAACTGAGTCATGAGTTAAATAATATGATTACCATTATATTTACGTAACAATATCTACCGCAAATTTTTCTCAATTTTTGGAAAGATTACACTGAATTCTTGCACATTCACAAAAATGTGTTTTGGAAAACCGAAGTGTGCATGATAAGTTTTGAGATCAGTTTAAATAAGGTATAGACTATGGTCCTCATTTCATGTTACTTATATCAAGACACCCGAATTTAGGAAAGTTGTATGGTTTGAATACTTATAAGTGGTTATTGTATAATGGCCAGGATTTTTCATAAAAGTAGATTAAAATTCAGACGCTCCGTCCGTAGTCTTACAATGGTGCAATTTGTAAAAACGTGAAAACGTAGACGTAATTTTACTATTTTCTTGATTCCTAACACTTAAGTGATCGGTAGACGAAAAATGAAGCAATATTATAGGTTCCGTTTGATTGACATAATATGATTTAAAACTATTCCCTCTTTCGCAGAGACATCATCAGAAAAATCATTCTTCAAATTGTTTATGATGATGTCGATGTGAAATGAAAACTAGCACCAGGCTGAGATTGAAGCTCAACGAACTTTGAAATTGTATGTTTGTATGAACTGAATATGAGTGCACTCTATATAAAAGCAAAATATGTTCAACAGATTCTGAACTAAATATCACTTTGTCTAACTTTAAAGTGAAGTAAATACCTAGCTTAAGTTAATCACTTTCTCTGAATAAACAATTTTGGATTTAAATTAGGCCTAAAATAATCATCAACTCTTTTATTTTGCTGACTGAGGTCTGATGTTATTTGTTGAATTCTAAATTGACTAATACATTGCGTTTTTCGTTTACGGGGGAGGAATACAATGTCAGGTAAACCTAACCGGTTAAACTTACTCATAGCTTTAATTTATACTTATTACGCCGCTGAAAGTGAAGCGTCAGCAAGTATTGACTTTATCATGTTTGTCTGTCCGTCCGTCCGTCTGTCCGTCCGTCTGTCTGTCTGTCGCCACGATAACTCAAGAACGCGTTGACCGATTTTGTTCAAATTTGGCATGAGGGTCACTATGGTCAAGGGCAAGAACCCTATTGATTTTCAGCCCCCTAGGTCAAACCCCAAGGTCAAAAGTCAAAGTCGAAAATTTTCAACGTAGACATAGTGTACATTGTAATAGCTCAATCGAAAGCCCTGGTCGAGTAGATCAAGAATCATTTGTCACTATAGGTCAATGTGACCTCGTTGGGTCAGAAATCGGGGTCAAAGGTTGCAATGCAGAGACATATGTCATGTGACATATCGTTCGAAAGCATTTTCATTGACAACATCATTGTTCATCACTGTGATTTGTCGCAATATAATCATCGCAGCGGCGTCATTATGGTCGCTATTACAGCGGGTTTATTCCAGCAAGCATTCATATCCCACACAAGATTCCAGTACATTCATCATCATCACCTTCATACAAGTCCATTTATCAGCCCAATCTCATTATAAATTACCCTTCTCTTTTATACCCTCAATCAAATCCTAACAAATCGCTCAATTTTCTTTCCCACTTTCCCAAATTTATCTTCTTTTCCTCACTTTTTTTTGCATCCCCAACACTCTCAAATACAAAAGCAAGATATATACACTGAAAACTACAACAAAAGCAAAAGAAAAAATTGTACTGTTACACAATGCAAAATCCTGTACAGTCTCCCAAAGGATTTCCTCTTCCAAGGATTCCTATTCTTCCAAAATCGACACACTTTCGTTTTCTTCAAAATGTTGTATTTTTTTCTCCCTCTGATCTTGCCATTTCCCAACTGGGAAATGTTTCCAATCGATTTTTTGTTCTCCTCTTTTTATCTCTGATTACACAGACATTGCATTTTATTCAGCATCAAGCAAGTAAGAATTTTTTTTCGCACATTTTATTTATCAAAAAAACGAAATTGAGAATGGGTGAAAAAAGCGTTCATGTGAGACTGGCTGTGACTGTGTTCCAAAATATTCGACGCAGAATAAAAAAATATACATACATGCCTTCAAACCAACTATTCATTTTAAAACCTATAATCATCAAGCCATAAAGCATAATATTCATGCATAATATACATAGTAATAGAAATGCCATCAACGAGAGAGTAATACATAGGTACGCAGCAATTTAATGTGCAATATGTTACCAAATACCGTTTTCTACCACCAACATCATCCACTTATGCAACTTATTCGTTTTCCATTTCAATTTTCCATTTCCATGAAAGGAAAAAATGTATCTTTATCTATCTTTTTTGCTCTGGTGCTGTTGAATTTGAAGTAAAAATGTTGTTGAAAGAAGTGGAGCGTGCGATAGTGATTCAGATAGAAAAAAAGTGAAAGTGGAAGAAAATGGAATTGAGTGAAATAGGCAGACTCTTACACTGGCACACAGGCACACACACACCATGTATCAATATAAGGACATGTGAATGTTTCCTTAACTCCTTTGCTCCGCTAACCTTTCACTTTCACTCACAGTCAGTCTCTCATGCATTCCTTTTCTCTTCAACTCAATACTCTGCACTCTGTTCAGTCAGTTTGGTCTCTGGTCTGTTGGTCCTTAGTTTTATTTTTTTCTATCTCAAACTCTCAACTTCTCAACCCAATTCTCACTCTCATCTTGTGATATTTGCTGCTTGTTTGCCCCTCTGTGAGTTGTTGATGTTGATGCGATGCTGCTTTGTATATTGCTGTTTTGTGCTTGTTTTATTTTTGTTTCCTTTTCCACTTTGTTAAAACATCTACATTTTTGCATGCCTTTACGTTCAACTTGATACTGTTATGTAGCCACACACACACATTATGCAGCATAGAATATTAGATATCCTTTCACAGATAATTCATACTGGTGTTGTGGGTTTGTTTGGTTGGTTGGTTTGGCTGTGGTGTTTTCTCGTTGTTGTTGCAAAACAACTCAAGAGAATCGCTCTTCTGTAAAAAAAAAGGACATCTGTGTAACCAAAAACTGGAATTGAGGGGTAGCCAAGAAGCGTAAAGGGTCCATTTTCCTAATAGAACTTTTCGTTTTCGTAAAATAATAAGGAAAATAGAATAAAACTAAAACACCATCCACCACCATCGTCATCATCATGACATGGTTTGGATGATGTTGCTGGTGAAATCTACTATTCTTCCAGTCTGATTCGGGTACTTATTTATGAAAGTGAAATGGCAACTTGACAGGTTGACTAACGATAAAATATGTATTTTCTCTAATCTACTGAATTGCCAGTTGGTGTTGGTCGAAAAGTAACTATTGGACAGATTTCTATATTTATCTTGGAACATTGCATTTACGCGTTGATACGATGGCGTAGCCATAAAACAAAATGGCTATTGAATTCGGTAATAAAACTAATTAAGGGGAATGCGAGCGAACGGAAAATCGTAAAATAAACTAGTTTTGATCTTACATAAATGGGTCTTTGATGTATCAAAGGAAAAAAATGATCGGGAGGAGAAAAAAAAACCTGGGTCAAATTCCCAGAAAGAAACCTTTTTCAGTTTGAAAATTTCTTATAGCAATCAACATCCAATTTTTCCATCCAAAATTATGTTTATGGCGAAAGCAGTAAAATACATTTTAGTAATTCGAATTGCTACACAAGAAATGTAATAAAACTGTCGTGAAACAACTTGGATTTGTGTCGCCGTCGCCCATGAAAAAAGTAACATTTGGAGTTACACCATTTCCCGTTGTACATCCGGTTGAGCAAAAAATGTATTTTCCAGAAAAAAAACTGTGTGATAAATGAACCGAGTTGTTTCGCAACTTAACTTTTTCCATTTCGTCATTTTGTATTCTCTCACCCACAGAGATCCAGGTCATAGTCATAGTTATATCCATCCAAATCTAACTTACCCCGTTTTCCCACAGTGACCCTAACATTTTATTATTTCAACTAGTAAAAAAATTCAAACAAACACATTTTGTAATATTATGCACATTATGTTATGTTATGTATATTTGACCTACTCATCACGTATGCTCGTAACAGGAGAAAAAAAAGTACTCAACAGACCCTGCCTCCCTCCCCATCACCGCAGCTCTTTCCACAAACCGCAAAAACACAACATTCTATAAAAACCCACAGCATTCTCATCATCATCATCATCCCAACTTGCTCCTATTTCCATTCCAAAATCACACAAGCCCTCCTCCATCATCATGTTTCCCTCATTTCTTTCATCTCATCAGAGTGCCAACTTCAGAACATTCATTTTTCCCATTTCTGCCTGCATCGTCGTCATCGTCATCATTACCAGAGCCACATCATTTTCAAACCAGCACTCTTTTTTTTTGCATTTTCTCGCTCAAATTCTTCGCTAATAATAAGCCATCAGAAAAACAAGAATAACAGAGAGAGTGTGTGAGTGACCATGCCAACCAAAATAGCAGACCAGACCATCACCGTCATTACCAGGAAAACATGTTCCCTTCCTCTTATAAAACCAACTTAGCTTAGTCCTTTTTTAGCAAAGGAAAATACCATGAAAAAAGACTTTTTCTTGTTCTTTGTGTAAATAACGTCTTGTTATTTTCTCCTCTCCTCCAGAAAAAGAAGACAAGTGGCAACTTCTTCTCAACATTTTTTTTGTTTGCTTTGCAAAAATAAAATCCCCTTCTGTCCCTCTCATACTTTTTTTCTTTCTCCTTTTCCTTTTTTGAAAAGGGATATAGGATGGAACGTGCTGTATCAACGTCAACATCGTCTATTTTTCCTCTTCTGTAAACATCTACTACTCACGTAGCTAAAAAACTTCAAAAAAAACTAACAAGTAATGTTTGTCAGTAGCATTTAGAAAAAATCCATATGCCATGGCACCTCCACCACCACTTTTTTGTGTACCCAAAGATAACATCCTGCATTGTTCCCGTTTTCCGTGGTTTTTTTGCTGGCGTTTGGTCTGATAATGCCTGCGTTATCTGTTTCCACAGTTTCCAATACATCAACAACAACTGCTGCAACCTTACTAACTGCTACTTTTAGTCGAGTTATTATAGCATGGCAGCAGACTGTGTTACTGATAATGCTGGCGTATTAAATAAAATGGAAGTATTTATCTAAAACACACCATCATCATCTTTTTCCAACAGCCAACGCCAAAAATATTTCCCATATGTCCCGTTTCTTTTTCAATCCTTTTCGTCATTTACTATTTACTTATCATCATCGTCATCATCATCATCATCACAAAATAAGCCGCATGTGTCTAGTTAGCAGAGTCGTATTCATTATTTAACGAGTACATAATTATATGAAATCTTTTCACTATACTGTATTATCTTATATGACACATAAAAAAAGTTTAGGTTGGAGGCGAAAGAGGTTAAAATCCGAAAGCTTTTTAAAAATGTATACCCAAAAATAAATATGCACATGTCTCTCTCTCTTTCTACCTATCAGTCTGTCCCCAATCTTGTGCAAATACGTAAATATATGTATCTATATCTCCCTTTTGGCAGAATTCTGGTAAGAATAAAGGTCATTCATAATGGATGGATTTTATGTAAGCCTTAATGCAAAAGTCTTTTTGCTTAAGGCTAAGGCCTAACTTTCACAGAAAACAAACTGAAAGCCATCCAGTTAAAGAGAAAGGGACCCTCGTTCAATATAAAGAGAAAGCTAAGTACAAAGACAAAAAATGACAATGATTGTGGAACTGCGGTGTGCACATATAAGAAAAAAAGTACATGTTCAGCTTGGCTTAAAGCTTCAACATTAACTTTTTCCTGCAAAAAAACTCTCTTTTCTTCTTGTTCTTCGTCACAGCTTTTATTCCCCGTTCTCGTGTGTCGAACAAAAAGCCGTTTCTTTAGCAGCAGAAAAGTTAGTTAAGCTTTAAGCGGATGGAAACGAGCAAGTTAGGCAAAGCAACGAGAGAAAGAGAAAAGCTTAATACTTTTTTCTGCTTATTTTTTTGTTATTGCTTTTTCTCTATGTAAGCCAGGGAGAAAGAAAGAAAGAGAAAGCTTATATCAGCTAAAAAAAGTTTTACAGTTGTATAATGATAAAGCTTATGTCACAGTGAGAAAGGCAGGCAGGTTGAAAAGCTTGTTAGCTTAACGAAGAAGAAAAGCAGCGGAGTAGCAACGGCGTATCCGTCCATCCGTAGAGAAATGGTTCATTTGACGTGGTAAATAGGTATTCCACCGTTTATTTCATTTTGCCAAGAGAAGTAACAAAAAAGGATATGATGCCAATGCCGATGCGATGATGGTAGTGATGTGATGATCATCATGATGAAGTGATACACATTGTTATAAAAAGCTATACAATGTAAGGAGTGATTCACATTGTTATATTTTTCGTAATAATAGTAGCAAGTCATGTTCATGTTCTTTTCACGTAATATTGTGAATTCTCATTCATATGACGATCATCATAGTCATTATGATCAAGATGACTATATATGTACCATAGTATAGTAGTATGCTATACTGTGTAACAATATTAAATCTAAAACGGCAGCAGCATCACCAGCCGTTGGACTTGTCATGTAACGTTGTCGTCCGTACTGAGTGGATTACTATTATGATTTTTTTATTACGCGTATGTGTAACAGTTCGTCGTGTTGTAGTTGCGGGAATACATGTATTGAACATACATGTTTTACACACAGAAAAAAAGTATTGAAGTTTGGGCTTTTAGTGAGCTGAGAGCTGAGCCAGGAGCAAGCAAAGCTGAAACAAAGTAAAGCTTCTTATTATTATACAGGTGTAATACCGTATTTAACATTGAAACAAGGCAAAAAGGCTTACCACTTACTTTACCAAGCAGCGCAGAGAAGCGACGACGTGCCTTGATAGTTTGCTACTTGATTTGATGAAAATTACTTTTTGTAACTTTTACAAGGGAACGCCTATTACTCTCTCATGAAACAGCTTGTGTGAGTGGGTTTGGTTTGGGTTTAGTTTCAGTAAACAATGCGAAATGAAATGAAAAATGGTTTTGGAATGGTGATCATGATGGCGATTAGTGTCCTTTTAAAAAATGTCTCACTTTAACCCAAAATGTTTTTTGCAACAGTTTCATACTTCAGGATACATAAATACGCGAAAATTCCACAAGTTCTGTGTTTTTAAACCAAAAAATTTCATATAAAAAAGAATTCTCCCTTGTTTTTATACTTTATATATCCTCTTGTCCTGCTTGTGTGCAAAAGTGTAATTCATTGTATCGATCGTTGAAGAGAGATGGAGAGAATTTCAAGCGTTCATGTTCCCATACTTCCCATCATACCATGCCAATGCCATACCATCATGCCTTAAACCCAGCTCACTCACTACCATCATCATAATAGTCATGTATCCTTCTTCTTTTCTCTTTTCAATTCAATCCTTTTTTCGCTTCTGGGCTGGTTTTGCTTTGCCTGTGCTCAACTCAAACATTCGTATGTCTCTACATTCTACTTCCCACCAGTAGTATCAGGCTCGTGTCCTGTAAGAAACACAAGAAGTAAAAAAAACTTTATTTTCTCCTTTCCATTCTCTCTGTATGTTTTACACACAAAATCTAACCAAGCCAAACTCCAGACATCCCAACGGAAACAGAGCAAGCAGCAGCAGCGCAAAGCAAAGTAAATCGATCCATCCTCTCGTTCTTCCCAGCGACCTGGCTTGGATTGGCTTGGCAAAGTACAATATAAACCAGGCAGAGAGTTCTCGGCAGCAGAAACACAGAACTCAGCTCTAGTTCCTCATTCACCAGAAGACCATCCACCACCAAAAAATTGTAGGAGTTGTTCATGTTCCTATTATTCTGTGTCTTCTCCACGTAAAAAACCCGCACAGCTTACATGTTTTTTTACATACATATGGAAACATACCTATACATAGGTATGTGCATACTGCATACCTATATATTATCCATTAAAGCTAACAGGTATATTTTTATATGGACAAGTGCACCAACTCCCTAAAAAACTTTTTGAAAAAACACCTATGTAGTATAAACCCTAAACAAAATAGTGAAACAGTTTCATAAAGAGCCTTGGCTGCTGAGATACACCCATGGCCATCCATATAAAAAAACACACAGCATCACAGAGAGAGATGCTGTTCGTCTGTGATTCTTTATATGATGCTGCTGCTGTTTGTGCAGTGATGTGATGTGGTGCTGGTGATGTGATGATATTACCATTGCCATTTTTTCTCCAAGTAAAAAATACCATCGCCACTGCCACCATCATCATCATCGTCACATTATATTTTATCTCCATCTTCTCCTTCTAGCGCTTCTAGTGATCCTGTGTTCTTCGTCCTGGTTGGTATGCGAGATGCACTTGTACCACAAAACTACACAGAACACACTCCCACTACTTTATATTAAAGGAGTAGACCAAAAAGGGAGAGAGAGAGAAACAAAATAGATAAATAATAAAAATAAATTATGCAACATAAATTTTTTGGCAAGGCAAAGGTAGTTCATGTATGCTTGCTTGCGTGTAATGGTCTTGTGGTTTACTAGTGCGGTGGTTTTTTCGTCATAGCAAATCTTACTGAATGAAAGATAAACGCAAGGGAGCGTAACAACCATAATAATAATCATAATAAGAGTGCAAAAATAATAGTAAAATAGCAAGTGTAGCAAGTAGTGCACCTGCACTGCACTCTTCTATACAAAACAACAACACAGCTTTGAAGAGATTTTTGACGTTTCTGCTCAGATGAAAATAATTGCCCAGTTGGGTTGATTATTCTTAAAGAAGTTCATTTTGTGTGTAAAGTCATATAAGAAAAAACATAACATAGCTACTTGACTTTTGACGGGATTTATATTTGTGTGGAGGTTTGGCAAGTGCCAAAAAATCAGATTTTTTTCTTCTTCGAGTGAGTAGACTGGAACTTGAATTGTGAAAGATGTGAACAAACATATAAAACTTGGATATATATACTTTTAAGTTCTATAAATAGTGACCATGGTATTGGTAGTGGTGGAAGATGTGAACTTTTGCAGTGATAATTACAATGGAACGTGAAAAAATAGATTTGGAAATACGGAAGTGATGAAGTGATCATACCAGATTTTCCGTTTTCTTTTTTCTGAGAGAAAGGACTCCATTTTTATTTCTTATTTTTTTGCTGCAAAATAGTTTATTTTTGTTCTTCGATATTTACGCAAAAAGCAGCAAAAAAATTCTATGCAACCGGTGATTACCCCGACTAAAACGAAGATTAAATCAAATATAATACAAGTTTACTTGCACCATTTGTCGTCGTTGACGTCGCCACCAAAAAGGCTATAAAAATGCCACTGTGTTCAGGTTTGACTTTTTTAATTTCTTTAAATTTTAATTTGAAAAAAACATTTCAGCCAATTTTGTTGCAAAATATATATACAAGCATGAATTAGTTTTTGATTTTATTTTTGATTATTTTTCCGGTGAAGCTTTCCGCACAAAATACAAAAAAATATTTGCTCGTTTTTAAATATTGTATACGTACGTATTATGTATATCTCTCTGTAAAACTGCAATTGTGTTTGCTCATTGAATGACATATATAAAATGGTCATTTGTTGATATAAAGTAATTATAATTAAGTAAATATTTATATTATGCAATTTATAAGTGTTCAGGCGATTTATCTATCTAAATGATCTATTATGATGACCTTGTTGACCAACTCATTTGCGAGATGCAATAATATTACAATGTCATGAAAAATTGACTGAACGTGGACAGTCAACAGAGATAAAAATGGAATGGTTGAAAATAAATTGCTCTAATAATATGGAAGCACAACGGTTGCGCCTCTTTTTTTCTTTGCTTTGCTCTCTTCCAGACGTGGAGTCTGTGCTTGGTCTGCTGGGGGAGATGCAGACCAAGATGAAGCAAGGTCAAACGACAGCCGATGACCCCAGATTGGCATCCCAAGTTATTGATGAGATCAACACACTCCTTAGTGTGTTGACTAATCCCATGTTTCAGCGCATTTGCAAAATTAAGGTGTGTAATAACATGAAAAATGAAAACGTTTGTCTTTTGAATAAGCAAAATTGGTACACTTGATAACATGCTAAACTTTGCAAAATTTAGGATTCTGTCAATGAATTGGGTGATCAAATGATCCGACATCCAAGCATCACCACGAATGACTTTGATATCACTCCTGATGGCAGTCTTGTGGTAAAAATATCTCCACCTGTGGAACCATACAAGGCTACGTTCGATACCACTTTGCCCCTGTCCCTTGATAAGAAGTTATCTAAGGCACCAAGGGCTGTGCCACCTAGTGGTGGTTCTCCCACGGGAAAAGTAAGTTGATTAAATAATGATGTTTTGAGTTCTCATGAAAATGAAAACATGGGAATTGACGAAAATGAATTATTTTCATAAATTTCATAAATTTCATAGTATAATGGCGAGCCTGTAATGCCCATCGCAACAACGCCAACTTACGAAGAAGAATTTGACCGTGTTTTGAAACAACAGGCACAAGGGCGAGAAATTCATAAAATCCGGGTAAGTTTTAGTTTTTAAAGGGAACTCCATTTACAAAGACAACCAAACAAATTAGAATCATGGGAGCAAACTTTAATTAATTATTTAATTTGTTTTCATTTACAGTTATTCAAGCCAGATGGTGGCTCCCTGGGATTTTCCGTTGTAGGTCTAAAATCGCAGGAAAAGGGCGAGCTTGGGATATTTATTCAAGAGCTTCAGCCTAATGGAATAGCTGCCAGGTAAACACAAACTAACCTTATCTTCATACATTTTCTCTATCAAAAAGTATATATCGATTTAAAAACATAAATAAACCATTATTCTCTTCTATGAATTCTCTTTGTATCTGTAAACTCTACTTTTACTTTGAGACGAAAAATTACTCAAAAAGAATACATTATGTAGAAAATGTCTAAATTATTCTCTATGATAAATATATAATTATTATATAATGTAATGCTTTCCTGTCTGTCCGCTACTTCTCTCTCATGATGATGAACTATGATCTTTGATGATGATGGTCATGAACATACATGACGGATTTTCATGGTGGGTGATTTTGTTGGTGGTTAAAGGTGCAGGTGGAACCTTTTAAAAACATTTTACACTTTTTAAAAATTCATCATTCCTTTTTTTCTAACATATACTGACTATATGTACTTCATCAATAATAACTCAATTAACTCCCTTCACTAAAGATGCTCTCTCTCTAAAACATTCTATCTTTGTCTATTTTTATCAGTCTGTCTCTTCTCTACTAGACTCACTATCTCATTAAATGATAAGCGCTTGCTTACGATATGTAAGGGCACGGGTACAAAATTATAAAAACGAGCAAACACAAAAGCACACTTTTATATACTTTTTTTCTGTTTTTCCTAATGGGACTATACTATATTTAAGCATAACAAGCATATAATTTTTTGCTTACTTAAAATATCAAGTTTTTTACGGGAAAGCTTTTCTGTGGAAATGTAAATTTTTTGCTAACGTTTTTGGTCTATTGTGTTTCTGATTTTTTGTGTTGGTTTTGGCGAATAATGTAGAGATGGGCGGCTCCAAGAAGGTGATCAAATTTTGGCAATCGACGGTCAGCCGCTGGACTCTGCAATCACCCACCAGCAAGCCATCGGGATTCTGCAGCAGTCACGCGGGGAGGTTGAGATTGTAATCGCTCGAGCCCCCGACTCTGCCCAACTGAGCCCTACCAGTGCAGCGAGTAGTGGGGCTCCGCTTGTTCAGCAGCAACATCAACCAGTACAGTTTGTAGGTGGTGACCGTCCCACCTCGGCTTCCAGCAACACTGACTCCAAACTTTCAGCAGAGATGGTTGTAAGTCGAACACAGAAAAAAACTTATAGCTGAGAAACTAGGATGACCTTTTGTCACTGGTTTAATTATATGTTTTCATGTGTATTTCAGTTAAATACAGAATGGGCTCAAGTGGAGGTAATCGAGCTAATAAACGACGGCACCGGTCTCGGCTTCGGCATAATTGGGGGCCGAAGCACCGGTGTAGTCGTCAAGACAATCCTTCCTGGTGGCGTGGCAGACCGAGATGGTCGTCTCCAAAGTGGCGACCATATTCTCCAAATTGGTGACGTCAATCTCCTCGGTATGGGGTCAGAGCAAGTGGCAGCGGTGCTACGACAATGTGGTTCTTGCGTAAGACTTGTCGTAGCCCGACCTATTGAGCCCACTTCTCCTGACGCTCTGACCAGTCATGCTCCCATAGTTCCCACACGTATCCTGGGAGATCCCGATGAACTGGAACGACATCTTATCCAGTCAAACGGGTACAATGGTAATGGTTACAGTCAAATGATGATGGAGGGGGATATGATGAGTCTTAGTATGGGGGGAACAATGTCCCCAGTTTTGATTGGAGAGGAGGATGAGCAGCAGGGGGAATTGAGCCCCACCTCAGCAGGGCAAGGAGGACCACTAATAACTGGAGGAGTCCAACCGCCTTTTGATACCCTGCCTGAGGTGGAGATTGTTGACGTGGAGCTCCATAAGGACTCCCATGGACTCGGTATTACCATTGCGGGATACGTTTGCGAAAAGGAAGAGCTCTCTGGAATTTTTGTCAAGAGTATTAGCGAAGGTAGTGCGGCAGACTTGAGTAAGCGCATACAAATTAACGATAGAATCGTTGAGGTGGATGGTCAGAGTCTTCAAGGATTCACCAATCATGAGGCTGTTGAGGTACTTAGAAAAACGGGACCTGTGGTCCTGCTTAAATTGGAGAGGTACCATCACGGATCCAAATATGATCAGGTACACTAATTATTTTTTTACTCTTTCAAATATACATTCATTCATTTTAATTTTTATTCCTCAATCGTCTTAGTAACGAGCACAAGTTATTTTTTTGTACCGAAATTGCACTATAGTATATTTTGGAATTTTTTCATTAATATTTCTTATCACAATAATATTTTTATTTTCCAATATTTTATTTGGAATATCTTGAAATACTGAAAATTAAATTTTCTATTTAATGGCAGGCAATAGAGTACAATGATAGTAAAAAACACGCATATTTTATAAGCAATGCGTGCGTCATTAAAAAAGTCCATTAAATTAAGCGACATCATCATGTCATGCGTCATACCATGTCATATCTTTCAACGTTAAATACCACGCCATATTATGCTGAAATGTCATGTCACACATGTCGTCATGCCATACATATAAAATTGTCAGTTTCCATATGTGTCGTGCTAGCATTCATGATGACTTTTTTGACTGTTTCTAAATTACTATTTTTTTACTTCGCTACTTTCACTGCTGCCATAGTACAGAAATACAATATACTGCTAAAATACAATTTTTCATAATTGTTATTTTCCATTACATTCTTTTTCTTCTTACATTTTTTTAAAACTCTCTCGTACAATATCTCTATCGCTCTTACTCATTATCTCTTCTCATATTATTATCATTAAAATATGTATTGTTTTAGTTGCAATCGGCCATCAGCCACTCTTCGGAGCACAAGCCACCGACACCTTCATCCGTGTCTGCACTCTCATTGCCACAAGTTCCTGTCGACTCTGTACGTTATTGACATAAACTTTCAAAAAACAAACAAAACAACCAAAAAAGAAATTGAGTCTTTAAGTAAAATTTAGTCATTTTTTTTCGTTTCAAGTCAATAGTTAATAGTTTTTATTCTAACTTTTCTTTTTAATTATTGTTCAATGTTGCTTCAAGCATTTTTATAGTCAATTTTGTGCCTTTTTATTTTGTTTTGAAAAGAACGTTTTCAAAAATGAAAAATTCTTTCGTATTTTTTTGTCGCTGCTGCGCTATATTTTATCTGTCGCTACTTTTTATGCTGCTCTATACATTAGTTATATGTGTCGTTATAATTTAATTATAAAAAATTTACATGATCACGATGAAATACTATATATATACTTCTCACATCAATATTTTAACTTCAATTTACTTAATTGCCTTTTAAAAACGTTCTCGTTATTTTATCTCTCTGTATGCTATGTACGCAATGTTTTTTCTAGCCGTAATTTATCTTTTGTTTGTGAATTGTGTACCAAAATTGCAATATAAATTGTCCAGTAAATTTATCACTTTCACCATTTTTTCAACCACCACTTTTTAGCGGATAATTTCATGATGAAAATTGCAATGCATAATGGTAGTAATAATCTTTTCTCAAATGCATGGCAATAACCATAAAATTCTTTTTTTATCGGTGATCATACATATTTCATCATTAAACTTTACTGTAAAAAAGCATGCATGATATGCATTCAACAGCAGCAGCAGTCGTCCTTGATTATTCTCCCATGTGCATTCATCCTTTTTTCCTTCTATTTTTTCTCCTCTTTCTCTTCTTGTCTCGCTTCCCATTATTTTCACAAACTACTCTTTATTTTTTTCTACTCAAAGTCAACAGTTTTTACATGTAAATCGGCAAACAAAAAGGAAATTCTCCATTTTTATTATCAGCCATCAAACACTCCTGTGATTCTACAGAAAAAAACACACTTATCTCGTATCTCTTATATCACCAATATCCACCTACCCACCACCTCTCACTCTCTCTTCTCCTTCAAAGAACACACATACCTTGTAGAATATGTTCTCTTGATTCCCTAGTCCTTTCCTTCTTGACTGGAAACTCTCCAGTAGCAGCCCTGGCAACTCTTCGGCTTACTTTACATATTTTTCCCAACCAGCAAGCAAACAAGCAAGCAGAAAAAAACTTTTTATTGCTAATTTCTCCCTCGGGATAGCTTCATTTTTATTGCCGCACACTCACATCAGATCCTTGGATCAATTTGCATACAATCTCGTTTTTATCCCACACCTTCCTTTTCCTATCATATATCCACAACAACAGCCAAAAAAATACCCTGAAAATAACACATGCAAAAAATAAGATTAAGCCATCCCCTTTCCTTTTAAAACATTTTGTGCATTACCAAAAAAATGAGCAAGGAGAAAAGTAGAACGTGATGAACTGGATATTTGGGGCATCCTGAGAGATATCCATTTTTCTCCCTTGTACTCTTCTACTTTAACTCATCTCACGTACTTGTTCTCTAGGTCGAGTTTATCCAACAAGCTATTGTATAAGCTGCCGTGAAGAATGTAATAAAATATTTCACTAGGATCGCATGCAATGCCCCAACCTAGCATTTATTTCCTTGTTGTAACTTTATCAAATAAGGACTCTGACTACACACACTATCGTTTCACGATCTACCTATTATTCAAACTTTCTCCTTAAACTTTTTTCCTCTATCCACCTTCACTTAACTCTGCAAAATAATATATGTAAGCACACGAGTAATAATGTAGGTTATATCGTAAACTATAGCTCTCATGTTACATAACTACACAAGCGTAGCGAAAAAAACTTTTAGCTTTTATTTCTTTTCTCATCTAGTTTGCTCATGCATTATATAAAATGGTGAACGCATCATTAAATGTACTTTACATGTCGTTCCTTCCAAATTCTCTCATGGTTCTTATTCTTTGTTCGTGTTGCCGTGTAGAGAGTTTCCATGCTCCGTATAATTTTTTTCCCCCACCACCACCCCCTTTCAAACCACCTCTGCCGTATATACCATCACCTCTCATGTTGTTGTTGGCATTCTTTGGATGAATATAAAAATGTATATGGTATCCATCCACATTCACTTTCTCTTGTGTGCATGATAAATTTTTCAACTTTGAACTTTTTTACAGCATGAAAATCCGTTTTACTCTTATGTTCATGTTCTCCTGTCTGTAAAAAGAAAAGAAAAAAGTTGTTGATGTTGTTTGCTACTTTGCTGCTACTCTTGTTCAATGCCGCCGCTAGTTCTTCTCTTGTTCTTCATGTACTTGTTTTCTCTCCTCTTTGAGATATGATATCCCAGTTTCTTCCATGTCTCACACAAGTCTCAAGCCTTTTAGCCTCGGAGAATTAGATTTCTCTGCTATGTGTAGAATATATATATTTGCTACTCTGCTGCTATGATGTTCTCCTGTTACTTTGATGTGGTTAGTTGTTCAATTCAGTAGAAAAAAAAATGTTGTGGTGTTACTCCCTCCATATTATGTATGTAAAATATATAAACATTATATAGCTGTCTGAATTATTTATGTATGCCCCATTTTCATATATCATCCAATTATATGGATAAAAGCCCGAAAAATGTATCTATCTACTTTTGTATGTATTGATGATAAATTCATGTGTTTGCGTGTCAAAAGTATGTGGAAAATAGTAGCAAAGTTATAAAGTAGTAAATTTTGGTAGATGGAAGTAGTTGAGTATGTTGATATTATTATGTAAGTAGAAAAGTGTTATATACCTGTGTTGTTGGGGAGAAAGGTGGGGTGAAGTGAGATGAATGGGTTGTGGAAGCAAGTGGACTAAATGATGGATGGGATGTGAAAGTTTAATGTGGCTTGTCTGTTTTGAAATTATTTGCAGGACAATGAAGAGCTTGCGATTACACCTGGTATTGGGGAGGAGGATGAGGACGAGGAAGAGGAGGATGAAGAAGAAGAGGAGGAGGAGGAAGATGAAGAGCTTGTGGTAGAAACGACAACGAGAAATGAAGACATGGACTTGGAAGATCTTGAGTTGTTGATTGACACAAGGTATGAGGGTGAAATATTGGCTACGGTGGAAGCTGCAATTATGGCAAAGTGGAGTAAAATTATGGGGAGTGAGGTGGAAGTTGTGGTGAGTCAACTTAGTAAAGCTAAGGAGGGAGGAGGGTTGGGAATAAGTCTGGAGGGAACGGTGGACGTGGAAGATGGGAGAGAAGTGAGACCACATCATTATATTAGGAGCATTCTTTCGGATGGGCCTGTGGGAAGGGCAGGGATGCTGCAGAGTGGGGATGAGTTGCTTGAAGTGAATGGAAGGAGATTGTTGGGGTTGAATCACGTGGAGGTTGTTAGTATTTTGAAAGATTTGCCGATGCATGTGAGATTAGTATGCGCAAGGAGACCTGGTCAACCACCACCTTCGAGGCCAATCGACACTGCTCAGGACCGCAATGCCTTTGCTGCTAGGGTAAGTTATCAAATTGAGCTGAGCAATTCAGTTCGATAGAAAAATTGCACATTTGATTTTAAATATGGGCTTTTTTCTTGTAGAACATTTTGGGTGGCAGCCTCCAAAATCTCTTTCAAAATCAAGACCGCCTTGTCAAGGCAAAATCCGATGGCTCATTGGCTTCCACTGGCACAACAAATGCCACCACTGACAACAGCCTGTCCAAGCTAAAATCCCGTTCACTGGAACCTCTCACAGGTCTTGCCATGTGGAGTCCAGAACCTCACATAATAGAACTTCCAAAAGGGGAACGAGGGCTAGGCTTCTCCATTTTAGACTACCAGGATCCTATGAATCCTTCCGAAACTGTGATTGTCATCAGAAGTCTAGTTCCTGGTGGCGTTGCTCAACAAGACGGCCGACTCATTCCTGGCGATCGCTTGCTCGCAGTAAATGAAATCAACCTTGAAAACGCGTCTCTAGATCAGGCTGTGCAAGCTTTGAAGGGAGCTCCTCGGGGTATTGTGAGAATCATTGTGGCCAAACCATTACCGCTTCCGGACACCACAACCACATCCAACACAACTGCGTTTTCAACCGCCAGTCAGAGTCACGATATAACTCCACCTCCGCTCCCCCTCAGCCCACCTCCAGAGTATGACGGCTTTACTAAAACAAGTAGTCCAATATCATCCGATACAAGTATGGTTGCCACTGTAAAACAGCCCACGCCTCCAACGCCATTATCCTCTTCTTCCAATCGGCCATCACCTGAGCGACCTTTACCAACTGCGCTCAGCCAAGAGGACTCTTCGGTTTCGCCACCCCCTCCAAAATCGTCTCCCTCCTCACCAGCCCATATTCCCACAACCGTATCATCCCCACAGCCAAGTCTCCAATCTCCAACGCTACCACCGCTGCCAACAACGGTTCCACCCCCACCACCCGTTACTTCTGCTGAACCGGATATCCTTTCCAATTCCAATCAAGTAAATATTATTCGTATTTTTGGCATTCCTTCCGCTACCACCGATGATAATGATTGCTAAAAATACAAAAAAGCATCATTTTCATTCATAAATGTGTCTACTAACTAACCTTTTAAGTTTAATTTTAATTTTCTCTTCACTAGTCTATATTTATTGCATGATTAATTCATCATTTCTTTTTCAGTGTTCATTCATAATAACTTATTTTTACCTCGAAAATATACTTCACTATTTATTCTATTTCTAATTCTACGCTTTAATTTATTTTATGTTAAACAAATAAAAATTTAATTATCTCCTTATAGGCTCTATATTATTTCAATGTGCATGCATGTGTTTCTTTTTTACCTATAATTTTTAAAAGGCCAATTTTCTTCAAACTGACTGCGAAAATGGTTCACTAAGCTTATTATAATTGATTTCATGTTTTACTTTTTGCAAGTTTCTGTGTTTATTGTCTACTACCACTTACTGTGTTTATGGCATATATTTTTTAACAATTGGCATAACTATCATGATGGATTTTCCTCGTGCTCACGAATTATTTTCTTGGTTTGTTTTGCTGCGTTTTTCCCTTTTCCCTACAAAAAAATTCTACCATTCCCCCACCGAAAAAATTCCTACCAGGTGCCCGGACTGATAGTGCCTGTAGCCACAGAGCGACTCATATCTTCAGCTTCCTATGGGCGCTCCGCTGGATCTTCCAGTTTTGACGGTAGCGACTCCACGGATGGATTGTCAGGCAGCGCCATGATCTTCCCATCCGCCCTGGAACGCATTGTGAAAGTAAAGAAGGAAGAGGAGCCACTCGGTATTAACGTTGAGCTGGTTGACGAAGGGAAAAATGGTGTAATGGTTACTTCCGTAGCGATCGGTGGCCCATTCGCCCGAGATGGCAGGATCCATGCGGGAGACTATCTGGTCGCTATTAACAACGAGTCCCTGAGGAACATTACAAATGCACAAGCCAGGGCTATTCTCAGAAGAGCCCAACTCTTCTCCAAGGATTTAAGGTTGTTGTTTTTACCTCTGAGATTTTTTTCCGCATTACACAATTTGACCGCTTTACTCTCTCTCTCTCTCTTTTTGATAATACATAATAATAACAAAAATATACCAAAAACCAAACAAGAGTGACGTGTGACGTCTGTTACCCTTTCTGATGTGCTGATTATAATTGTCATTCCATTTCCATTACGACTGACCAAAAAGTACTCTTTTTTCTACTACCAATTTTTATGACAGACAACACCAATCTGTCTAGTCTTTTAGTGTCCGTAGAGACCATTGGTGATGGCCACCATAATCTTGTTACTTGAGTTTTGTAGCCACAGTAAAACATTCCTAGAAACCAAAGTTGTGTGAGCGTGATTGGTGTGCCTAATAATAACAACTTCATCATGGCAAATTGAGTACGCAAAGTTGATAGTTGAAATCCTTCAGGGATCATAGTGCCAACAACGTGAAAAAGTCTATACATACAAGTTAGGGAAAGTCGTAACGTAAAAAGCTATATCGTTTTTTATTGGTCTTGTTGTATCAGGAATTTATTTTCTCCCGGAGAAAAAAAAACCTCTCTTATTCTTCATTTGACTGAACTCTGGACTCACTCTCTGGAAGTGAGAATCAGAGAATCCAATTCAATAATGTTATCTGACTCTATATTAGAGTAGACTTTTGCAGAGTCAGAAAAAAAGAAGAAGATAGAAGCCATGTGCCGTCACTTTTTTTCCAGAGGCGATGATAATGGCATCGCATCGCTATAACTATTAGCTAGCTTAGAAGTATGTGGAAAGAATAGCAAAAGTTGAATTGAGTAGAATGGATAACTATATTTACGTGGGGTACATGGGGTACTATGGGTATTTTGGCTGCTACTACTGCACTGAACTGCTAAGACGATGATAATATTCAGTAGGAAAGGAAAAAGCAGCGGATATAATAATCATCATCGTCATAGCCATGATCACTGCTGCTGTTCACGTTTGAATGACTAATCGGATTAGCACTTTTTTTCTCTCTCCCGATCTTTCCCTCAGTGAGCGAAGTCAGTTTTGTCCTTTTTAAGGCTTCGCTGAATCGGCACTCGGTGGTGTGTGCAAGAAGAAACACAACATGAATCTCTAACAAAAATTATAAAGCAAATTGTCTAGAGAATAGTGGAAAGGGGAAAAATATGTACATCTTTTTTGGTAACAGTTTGTCCAAGTCGAAGTTTCAGTTTTCATTTTGGCGAAATGTGCATTTGACTAAATGAGCTGTTAAGAAAAATATGAGTTACAACTTGCGGAGCGGAAGAAACGTAGATATTATTCTTAAAGTCTTCTACAAATATTTCTAGAATTCCAGTTCCATAAGTTTTTTCGAAATAAAAATTGTTTCTGGCTCGGGTAAAACAATAAAGCATAAAAAATAAAACTAATAGGCCATTTTTGTCAATGAGGAAAATGTATAATAAATTTTATTGATTAAAATGATTAAATGCTGTGTGCGTGGTAAAATGTTGCCAAATTGGATTTCTGCCAAAATAATATAATAATAGTAGAGAGGGACTTCACAATTTAGGTTTAGACTTTAGTAGATTGAAAATAGTTGTACACACGAGTAATTTCCCTGTTTTCGTACACACGGTAGCGTAAGATTGTTGAACAAGAGAGAAAGAATGGAAAAGAGAGACGCTGATTCATTGTGAAAGGAAAGGGACGGATTTTCACTGATTTACAAACTGAGCTGCAGTACTACAGCGTGTAACATAGTAGTCTGTGTATTATGTGAACAGCGTTTCTTTTCTACTGTTCTAATACCCGTATTTGGAATTTCTTTCAGTGTGAGATTAAAAGTTGAAAAGAAAGTTGTGAATGGAGTGTGGATGAGAGAAAGCACATTCTTCCAATATTGATTAGGTTTTTCTTTGTTAAATTTTAAATTGTTAAGCTAAGCTGCAGAGAAAGGAGTAGGGTTGTGTGTGTGAATA
Organism: Entomobrya multifasciata; assembly: GCA_034693345.1. Classification (NCBI taxonomy): domain Eukaryota; kingdom Metazoa; phylum Arthropoda; class Collembola; order Entomobryomorpha; family Entomobryidae; genus Entomobrya; species Entomobrya multifasciata. Next base: position 24,489 of record JAQFXM010000558.1, on the reverse strand, counting down.
GCCCATATAAATGTATTTCTTCTTGACAAATTGGAAATTTAAATTAATTTGAGATTATTTTTTATTTGTTGTTTTTTGTTGGCACAGTGTATCCTATATCCCAGCGTCAGACGCAGAGGTTCACCGTCAAACTCTTGCCATTCAGCAAACAGCAGCGAAGGAGTTGACCTCCTCCTCGACACCGCAGGAAGAAACGAATCGGGAGTTGGGGGAGGAAAGCGTAGTGCAAATTTTGAAGAAGACAGAGACGAGGCAAGCAACTACAACTAGAGTGCACATCACTACTTCTACTCGTTCTTCTTGTAGCACTGTCACTTCATCTACTGCTCCTCTCGTAGTAACCTGTACCTGGGCACAAGTCCAGTTACTGTTCTGGTGGGAGTGGGAGTTGGAGTTGTGATCACAACCTCTCGCTCTTTTCACTGATCTTTCAAAAATGATAAACTGAATATAATATACTATAAAAAGAGACCACTCTGTTCACACTAGAGAAGATCATGAAGACGCTGCAGGCAGTAGTGCATTCACACTCATATAAATAATATTAATATACAACTTAATTCATTGATTATTCTGTGGAATTGCCAAAGAATTGAAAAAAAGTTTACAATGGAGATTTTATGTGTATTTGAAAAATTTGGGGGCTTTAGGTCGAAAGAGGTCGAAACGGTGAGAACTCCAGCGGACGGGCAAGAAGCTCCTGAGGACGGCACAGGGGTAGCGGCAGCAGCAGTAGTTACAACAAAACCAGCAACTGTAGTGACCACAACAACCACCTCAATCCCTTCATCGGTAAAATCCTCAATACCCCAGTACAATCCTTCACTAACAAGAGCCCCAATTCCGTTTGCGAGAAGCTCGGGTGTTCCACCCCCAGTCCCTGCGAAACCGGGATCATCTTCTGCAACAGAGACAAGTACGGTGTTCATTAATACCAGTGAGATTCCAGTACCAGCGGCCACCCAGCCAACGGTTCAAAAAAGGGTAGTGACTCACGTGACAATATTTCCGAGTCCACCACCGGATTTGGTGACGCAAATTAGTAGAGTGCAGACAACTTCTATACCTCCAGCACCACCAAAACCTGTGGTTACTAGTAAGGTTGAGGCTACAACTTTAGTAGAAGCACCTCAGCTACCACAAGCAGAAGTACCACCACCAAAAACCCAGGCATCTACTCCGCCTCAAGTACCACCTCCACCGCCAATAACACCGGACGAGTTAGAGAAAGATATTGAATCTGTGGTGATACCACCTCCACTTATACCGGAGCCTGAGCCAGAACCTGAACAAGAACCAGAGGTAGAGCCATCATCGGAATTGGAATCTACTTTGTCCATTGAGGATCCCTCCGCGCAAGTCGGAGGTGTGATAAAAAGCGAGCCAGAAGTCAGTTTACAGCAGTCGAGTTCCACGGAAATGGTGAATAAAGAGCCCTTGTCTTCAACCAGTGAAAAGGATGCGTCCTCAACACAAACCGCAATTAAGGGAAATAGTGGAAGCGGTGGGGGAACTGGAGGTGGTAGCAGTGGGGATGAGAGCAGTGCACTTCTTTTGGCTAAACATTGGGGTCCTGAAAGACTTGTACAGGTTCACCGAGAACCTGGCAAGTCTTTAGGAATATCCATCGTAGGCGGGAAGGTAGATCTGTATAATGCGGGACCTGACTCTGGCTCAGCTATTTCAGGAATTTTCATCAAGAATGTTTTACTGAATAGTCCAGCTGGAAGAACAGGACAGCTTAAGGTATGTAGTAGATGTACAAAACTAATATTACCTACAAGAAATATTATGACAGTGTTTTAAAAATAAATGTGAAATCAAATTTTAGACCGGAGACAGGATTCTATCAGTGGATGACGTCGACTTGAGGTCAGCTAGTCACGAACGTGCTGTTGAAGTGATCCGAGCTGCAGGGAATCCAGTCAGGTTCCTTGTTCAGAGTCTAGTTCACTGGGTAAGATGAGACTGTCATAATTATTTTTTAAATGTTTAGCACTTCATGTTTGTCTTCTGTCTCTATACACTCTATTTTTCTGTTTCTCTCTTCTCTCTTTTACGCTTTAAAAATATTTAAATGATGGTGATGACCTCTCATGATAACTGTTGGTCGGTGCTGGGTGCTGGGTGTTTTCTGAAAATTGCTTATTTCTGCTGGAAATACACAAAATGCTCAATACTTTTACTATGCTTCACGACATTGAATAACTCGACAACTTGACATCCTCAACAACATATCATATCAGTCTGACGGAATGGGCGTAAGCATTGGGAGTCACGAAGACTCTGAAACTTCCGAACGTTCCGAAGGTACCGAGCGAACCCACACGCAAAGCCAAAGCTACTCGCAAACTGTACACTCCACGCAATCCTGCTCCTCCGCAACGTGTACTAGCACTTGCACCTCAACCACTACGGGAACTGGTACCGCTTCCGCCTCCAGAACGGAGACGAATGGAGGCAATAGCGGAAGTGAAGAGACCACCTCGATCACACCCAGTCTCAGTCACACAACCATTGCCAAGGGTGAAACACCTGAAGGTCTCGTTGAGGAGGATGAGGAAGAATATGAAGGCGAAGAGTCTGAAGTGGAGAATGCCTTTCTCCGGGCATCAAGTCCGGATGAAGGGCTAGGTCGCATTGGTCCATCCCCGGTGACACCAGCAAGGAGTCCTAGTCCCGAAGTGATACAGGTGCAGCCAACACGTTCTTCTTCTTCTAACTCGATTACGCTCCTTTACCAAGCGCGAACCAGACAAAGGCCAGACGATTTCATGACTATGGAGCTTTTCCTCTAAAAAATACAAAAAATTAAATAGACCGAAACTCCAGTTATCTCAAATTGCTGAGCTGAATTGAACTGAATCTTTCATAGATTCTGTGAAAACTCCGATCTCTAGAAACGCAGTCAGTCAGTCCCTTAGAGACATCTCTGATGACCTAGTTGATCAATCCCCTGACATTTGACAAATATTTTGGTGACAATGATGATGATGATGACTCACACCACCGGACAGCTTTAAATGAAAAAAATCTGCTGGTTGGGTGTTTCCATCAATCACAAAAATCATTAATCAAGCCAAGCCAGAACCGGTATCGAGGTTAGTCGTCTTGTTGCTGTTGTCATTCAACCATTCATAACAGTTTTTCTCAACACGGTTTTTATATAACTAACAAAAAACACTGAAAGCAAAGTAATTAATTTACATTTGGCTATTTTTAGATTTATAGCACTGCTATTACAAAAAATGGCATGGCTAATTAATTGTTGAATTAACCAATTACACAAACATAATCAATCCTCTTTTCCACAGTGTTGATTTGATTGTTGCTAAATATACAGTTCTTTTCAAAGCAAACCATAAAAATTACATCCAATCCACAAAGTAACTAAACTAACCTGCAAAAGAAAAAGTTTTTAACAAAATGAATGAATGAACTAACCTGGTAACGTGTTTTGTTCATGTTTTCATGTTTGACGTTTGCAGTTTTTCATGTATTCATGCTCTGAAGTAAGTACACCTGCTAAATTTATAGCGCATTGTTTCGCAAACTATTAATAATAATAACAAGCGATCCAAAATCCAAAAACACACTTTTAAATTTTACTAATTATATAGGCTCATTTCATTCATTTAAAATCTGTAGTCATGAAGATCCAAACGGCCGCTATTTTGAAACGTTAAAATTGACCTGCAACTTAAAAATCACTTTGATTTTAACGCTCGCTGCTTTTAGCTTTTAAATTAACGCTAATTTAATTTCCTAAGTTCACTTTTACATGCATTTAACAAAATCACGGAACACAACAAAATCAGTTTAAAAGATCACTTTTTTGCATGCAATGCTTTAACATCAATTTATTTCAGTTTATTGCTTATTTTCAAAACTCACTTGCAAAAAAGTATGACAGTATAACGATTTTAATGATGGTGAATGATTAACATGAATAGATATGCATGCATGCACAAATTACATGAGAGCACTTTTAATCCCCGAAGAAAATATACACTTAAGGTTAAAATAAATTTCAAAATATTGATTTAGTATACACAATTAAATCGATATTTAATTCAAACATCAGTCGAACCAGAACTGAATCATTTTCATAACAAAATCAATCATGATTCATGATGACCGTTTTTAGTAGAGTGCATGCTGTTGCGATGATAATGAGCTGTGTGGTATTTTTTGGAGTGTTGCCATTGTCACTTTTTCCCTACACGACTGATGATATAATATAATGATGACCTGTGACCCTTGAGCAAAAAAAATCAATACAAATTTCAAATAATTGCCAAGGGGATTCCTTATTCTAAATACATAAACCTTTATCGTAGAGAAAAACCTTCTTTTAAAGTTGCTATCCTCCCACACCCTTTCTCTTGGAGGTGGTCTTGGGTGGTTTTCCAAAACAAAAGTTGAAACTTTTGGGTTTTACATACTAAAGTGTGGTGCGTGGCATTTGACAAATAGTTTAATTGGTGGGGTGACATATTACAATAAGAATTTAAGCTAGTAGTCATCAGTCTTCCTGTTGTATTTGTTACATGAATACATCCATTCTTTTCACTGCTACTTCACTCAAGAAAAAAACTCATTTAGACCGTTTTTATACCTTAATTAATTCATTTTTGTCCATGCCAACCAAAAAAACAAGCAAATGAAACTGAAATTTCAACAAAAAAACAGTAGATAGATATTTAAATATCGCACGTGTCTTATCTCTGAAAAAGCCGTAGTTATAATTAAGTATTTGTATCGTTAGTATTTTTAATTAATTGTCACTGGAATGACATATTATATTCATAAGTCTAGCCAAGTCACCAGTATATTTATCAATCATTTTTTTAATTCCTGTTCACAAGCAATTTTGCAAGATTACAAGAAATCCGAGTTATATAATCATGTGATTTGTCATGCATTCAAGTTAAGTCAAAAACACAGGCAGTGTTCTTGATATTTTATTTTTTTGATAATGATGACATAATTGCTCGTGTAGTTTTAAAATTAATAAAAAATTAAACGATGGGAATGACGCTTTTTTCATTATATATTTTTATTTAGAAAAGATTGATTTTTAATTATATTTTATTTTGGATGATATTGATCAATTATCTGCTCAGCAAATTTCAGTTCAATTATTATCATGAAATCAAACCAGAGCAATTAACACTTGACACGTAAGAAAAAAGAGGAAAATTTTGGTTTCGTTCGATCTTGTTTATGATCCTATTTATTTTGGTTTTGCATTGCAAGTTTTCTAAAACGACATAATAATCTTTATCCGCTATTGTACATAGTAATTTAACTGTATAATAATTTATTTGATAAGGTGCTACAAAAAATCTTATACTTTAAATAATATATATAATATATTCTTTAGCTGGGCGGGTGAGGGTGAAAAGCAGCTAGTTTTTTTCATTACTTGTTTTTTAAAAAAAATCAAAAGCTAAAGAACGGGAAATAAACTAAAATCCTTGTCTTTTTTCTCTATTTTTTGTAGTAAGTCAGAGAGAGGGAGCAGGAAGGGTTGGTTGAGAGAATGAGAAAATGAGAGAGAAAAGTATGACCGTGTCACCTACCACCACCACCACCTCCTCATTTTGCCACCCACAAGAAACAGCCACCACGACCACTACGATTTATAAAAAAAATCCAAGATTACCCGAAAAGAAATGTAAAGAAAATTTCTCTGCATTATTTCCCGATTAGTCCACAAGTTGGGCAAAGTATATATAGCGGATCTACACTACTTCTTCAACCAGCAGTGCAATGGGCAGTCCACTACTTCTTCACTCAACCACACAGCTAATGAATTAATAAAAAACCAGCAACAGCAATGTCTAATCTGCACAAATCTAATGATAAAAAAGTCCCACCCAAAATAATTCCAGAAGAAACAAATCTTCCATTTCCAAATTCTGTGCTAGCTGTTATTGAAGAGAGTACTATAGACCGACTACTTCTAAAAAGTTTTGTAGATATGTACAATTTTGACTAATTATATTCAAGTCGTGTAATGAATAATACTTAATCAAAATAGCTTTTAACTGTAGTCAATGTTAACTTTTTAACGTTAAGTACATTATTAATCTAGAAACCAAACAAGCTCAAGTTTATCTGGTCACCAGAAATCCTTTAAACTTCTCTACACATTTAAATAGTACTTAAATAGTTCAATTAACATAGTAAAGTCGCTGTAGAAACTTAAATACAACCAAAGCGAATTTTCTCATAAAAATTGACAAATGAAGACATTGAACGGATCGATATCTTATTTTGAAAAAGGTCATGAATATGAATTATGATGTAAAAATAAAATATTTAATTATTTTTTGAATCTTTGACAACAATACTTTGTGATCAAGAAAATTTGCAATGGTGTATTTAAAACTACACAGCGACAAGTGCTGTTCCATACAGTACATTGACATGGGTAATGAAATTACTAGATATGTTAAAAATCAATTATTTATTTAGTATACTGTTTTAAAAAAGGTTCTAAAGTTACTAAATGGTTCTAACTTTGCTAAGTCATATCTTTAATAGTTCGACTAGATGTGTACATAAAACATTGAACACAAGTTTAGGACGTAACGAATAACATCGTTAAAAAAGAGAGATTTTTAATTTTACTTTGTCGATATGAAATCTCGAAATTATTTGAAAATACAAAGTACTTTTCAAAAAAAAAACGCTATACACACCTTCACATGAGAATATTAGCACAAAAATTTAAAAGTTTTAATCTTTCATCAAAGCTTGCTTGTGAAGGCTTCAATTAAATTGCTACAACGCAACGTACAAGTATTATGAATTGAATTTATAAAACTAAAAATTACTAACTCAATCAATTTTGAACAATATTCAATCAATCCAAAAAAACAGGAAAGCTTTGCCAAATGCCAAATTTTTAAAACTATTTATGGTTACATTTACCAAATTTTTAACAAGGCGATGACGATGAGATAATTATTTAAATCAAGTCAGTAAAGCACATAATTTTTAACTGCAGGAGATTCAGGTTTTAATTAGTTCATACGGATTACAATGTTTTAATTTTTAGTTCAATTATTTTACAATGTGATAAGTAGTCTAGTACAATTCCTTATATGACTAAAAAAATCCTATGAGTAAAATTGCTCTCATTGTAAATTATGCACAGCATTAACAAAACATGACATTACATTTTAAGCATACATAACATTACAATAAGAAATTTTAATCCTTAAAACAAGAAAACGTAAACTTTCACTAGAAACGCCTACTATTCAACTAATTAAAAACATTGAATAAAAAATTGTATATTTACTTTAGGGATTATTATGAGCATTAAAGTTATTATACTAGTTTAATTGGAAAAGCAAAACTGAAATATAACAATAAATGTTTAAAAAATTGCACAATTAATATGCAAATTACATATATACATACATATATTCAATATAATTAATTGCACAATTGTTTTCATCGTTAATACGCTTTAAATGTTTGCACTCAAATTTCACTGAAAAGGGGAAATATTTTGTTGTTCAACGGCTGTCATTTAAATGAAAGACTCGATACCGGAAAACGCCTGACTTTGACTGATTTTCTATTTTAATTTTCTTGACGAACAAACGATCTGTTTTCTATTTCACTGCTTTATTGCTGCGATCGCGACAATAGCGAGCATTTATAATTTTAAGAAAAAGAAATCATGCAAACTTTGAGATGAAACGCTTTTATAATGAAATCGCTTTATAATACATAATAGCATGGATTAGCTGATGAAGAAAAGCAAGAAATTCAAGCAAAGCTGGAAGCTGCGAAAGACGTTTCCACAGCGCCACCACCCGCATCTGGAACAAAAGCCGATGAGGAATCTGAACATTCATCCGAAGAGGACGATGAGCTTGGTGATGATAATAAGGGCGAGTATCAAGGTAAAATTAGAACTAAAGCGGGTATCGAAATAGATCGAGGAAGTGCTGGACACGTAAGGAAATCTAAGGACTACGACCCCTCCAAGGATGAGGAGCCTGAGGATGAATTTGGTTACACCCTAAAGAAAATCCAGAAGAGGTGGAACGACCTGGCAAGAAGTTTTGGCGCTGTTGATGGAACTGCAACGGCAAAGTTGGTTGTTGCTGATTTGGAAAGAACACCACAAGGGTTGGGGATCAGTTTGGCGGGTCACAGGGATCGCATGAAAATGGCAACTTATGTGTGTGGAATCAATCCTGCTGGAATTGCGCATAGAACAAAGGCATTGGAAGTTGGCGATGAGATTTTGGAGGTGAATGGATTAGTGATTCATGGAAGATGTCATCTAAATGCATCGGCGATTATCAAGTCTTTGCCACATTCAAGAGTCAAGATTGTGGCGTTGAGGAAACCAAGTGGAACAGAAGAGCTGTCGGTTAAGCCTATTGTACATTTTCCGGTGCAATTAAAGAGCGAGGTTGGTACACTTCAGTTTATGAGCGACATGTACATTATACCCCATGATTGAGCTATAAAATAACTAAATTGTTTCAATACACTTGACAGAGCCCTGAAGAAAAGTACGCCAACTATAGAGGACTCCGTGTCGTAAATCTAAAGAAAGGACCAATGGGTTTAGGGATCATGATTATGGAAGGTCGACATGCTGAGTTAGGTCAAGGTATTTTTATTTCTGATATTCAAGAAGCAAGTGTAGCCGAGCAGGCAGGTCTCTTTGTGGGAGATATGATTCTGGCTGTAAATGGAGAAGACATGGTGGGAGCCGACTATGATCACGTGAGTACAAAAAGTAGTTTTCAGAAATTAATACGCTTTTGTAACAATCTCGGCAATCATATTGCATATTGAATTTTTTGCATAAAAAAGGCTGCCAACACACTAAAAAAGACAGAAGGTAACGTAAGCATTGTCGTCTGCAATGCCTCCAAAGGAGATGATCCAACAAGGAGACTTTCAGCGACCCCAATTCCAGTAGGTGAACTAGGAAAAGGAAAGGAAGGTACGTCTCCATCTCATCTAACTCCTGATCGTCCAATAGGAAAAGACGCAGAAAAGCCAAGTTAGTTTTGTTATCATTTGTTCTGTTTTTTAAAAATTAACTATCAACTAATTCTATTTGTGTGTTTAATTTACTATGTGTGTGTTTTCCTAAAATTTTACTTTCGCATTTTCGCAACTGCTTTCGCGTGTGATAAAATTGCATGCATGCTTGGACTCTATTCCTTTTTGCCTGTCTACTAACACGCTAATTTTACATGTCTGCTTTTCATGTGTGTGTTCAAAAACTCAAACTGTTACTGAGTAAGTCGAATTTATCGAAACAAGTTGTTTGGGTTTCTTTCAAGCAATCTATTTAGTAAGTGGCAACTTAATAATCATTTTATAAATTCCATTCTAGAACTTCCTCCAAAACCATCCAAAATCCCATCCCCATCCAAATTAATTTCTGTAATGACCTCTCGTGGTAAAACCTCACCAACTACTCCCGTGATTTCACCCACGTCTGCTCCTACTCCTCCCCATCTAATTGCCCCCATCGCACCTGTTACAATAACACCTACATCCCCCATGCTTACTGGCCCGGTTCCCTCTGTAATTGTCAAACCTGCAACGCCATCCCCAAAACTTCCTTTGTCCTCTGCTGCCCATCACCCTCCCCCTCCACACCATATCCTTCCTCCATCAAAACTTCAATTGACCATGAAACCTCGCGCATCCTCCACGGGATCTGCCACAGATGAGCCACCTTCTGACCCAGCCACTTGCGAGATTAAGCCTGGCAGAGAGACAACAATAGAGATAAACAAGGACAAGATGGGACTCGGTTTGAGCATTGTTGGCGGCAGTGATACCCTTTTAGGCTCCATAATAATTCATGAAGTATACGCGGATGGAGCCGCAGCAAAAGACAGTCGCCTAAAACCCGGGGATCAGTTGCTCTCCGTGAACAACGAGGATTTCCAGAATATAACCCACACGAAAGCCTTAGCTGCCTTACGCCAAACGCCAACAAAGGTGAAAATGGTCGTTTACCGGGACGAAGCAATTGTGAAGGAAGATGATATGTATGACATTCAAGATGTTGAGCTGGTGAAAAAATCTGGCAAAGGGTTGGGCCTATCTATTGTGGGAAGAAAGAATGGAACAGGAGTTTTCATTTCTGATGTGGTTCCCGGTGGAATAGCAGAGATGCATGGTGGGCTAATGAAGGGCGACATGATCATTTCGGTTAATGGACACGATCTCAAGAGTGCGAGTCAAGAGGAAGCCGCTGCTGTCCTGAAAACGGTTATTGGACCAATCCGAATGAGAATAGCGAGGTTGAAAGCGGCATCCAGTAGGAACAAGTCAAATGCTTCGACGCCGGCCACTGTACCTGCCACTCCGACGTCGGATAAGTGAGTTACTTTTTCGTCTCAAAATACCCCAAAATTGCTATAGCAATACATATCTTTCATCATCTTTACTTCATTCTACTATACAAATCATTCTTCAACTTTCTCTTTGCTTTCTCGCTTTCTCTTTCGGATCATAAAGATGATAAGTTTGGTAAGTCGTTTCTTCTTTCCAAGAAATTTCTAAGTTGAGATCACTTTTACTTCTTGTACTTTGCCAAGTAAGCATCGATCGAAATTAATATTTTTTACGATATTCTTCTTCCAGCGTGGATTCGGAACTTGAGGAGAGCGTAGCTGACGACGACATAACTTATAACATTGACAAAACTTCTAGTATTAGCAACATCAGCATTATCACTTCCTCAATATCTTCCTCGTTGTCTAACTCGTCACCATCACTTCTTAACAATATTTCGACAATTTCCACCTCAATGAATCCCAGCACCACCTCATCTACTTCCTCAGAATCTACTATCATTACCGCTAAATCAGCAGAAGAAGAAGAAGAAGACGAAGCAGTAACAGTAACAGCGGCTATTAGCACCACAACCACCACCATCGCCACCGCACGAAGCATAGTTACAGAAGCTACTAAAACAACAACTAATGGCAACAGCACCAACGGGAACGGGAATAACTCCTCACAAGATCTTCGACGTGTAATTTTAGACCGGGGTCCAGATGGATTGGGATTTTCTATTGTCGGAGGACATGGTAATTTATTAACTTAAGATCAAAAGCTTTTATACTACCTAACTTCTTTCTATTTGTCAAGTGAAGTAACTTGTCATAATCAATTTCTCTCTCAGGCTCTCCTCACGGTAACCTACCAATCTACGTAAAGACAGTATTCGACAAAGGTGCAGCAGTTAACAGTGGTATCAAGCGGGGTGATCAGATTCTCGCAGTCAATGCAATTTCATGTGAGGGTCTGACTCATCAGGAAGCCGTTGCCCTGTTGAAAAACGTTAAAGGATCTGTCAACCTTACTATTCTTTCCTAAATATAACTTACTACTATTTACCATTTAATACATACATTTAAAAAACTAAATAATAACAAAAAAATACATCCATATACACAAATTACTTATATTATATACTTAATCAAAATATATCGATATATAAAAAAATGTGTGAAATTTATCCTTTGTATTGTTGTATTATATATGTCTATTATAAATTATTAGATTTGTTTAAATATTTTAAAGTTATATAGATCTACGTATGATTATTACAAATAGTAAATTTCAGTATTTCTATTTATATTTAACTTATATTCAGAAATCAAATTTTTTCGTCTTTGTCTTCTTCGATACCTCAATTTCAAAAAAAAAATCAATACAAATCAAACCTGTCACTTCTCTATGAAAATACACCACACACACCTTGCAAAGTTTTAAAACTTTTTGCATTATATTTAATTATTACATATGGTTATCCAGAAACTGGGATAATATTTATTCAATCATTATTATATTAGATATATTGGTATGTAGTAGAAAAATTTAAAATTTAAATTATTCTAACAAGAGTTTATATAGTTCAATCGTTTAAAAAAATGTTCTCATTTATATGCATATGATGATGATCAAAGCAATATATGTTGTAATTTATAAACAAAAGGTGTGATGTGATCCAGATCATGATGATGAATGACGAAGAAAGTAATCAGCAAAGCAAATGTGAACAATCGGAAAGAAAACAATCATCAAAATTAAAAGGTGTAAAAGAGAAAACAAGTAAAAAATGTGAAAGAAAAAAGTAGAAAAATAAAATGTCTTGCACGATCTGTCCATCTGAGAAACGTACTTTGTCCAATTCTTTATTTTTCATTACACTCGAGAGCATGAAGCAAATACGATAAAAGCTCGTATTAATATTTAATCAAAGTAATAAAATTTTCCATCTTACTCAAGGCAATAAATTGGAAGGATCACATCATCTCGGATATGGATGCATGTACAAATTTCGTTTACTTTTGAAGTTGACTCTACTTACTTTAAGTTAGATTGAAACTTTTTCTCGAGTAATTCCACATTTGAACAGCCTCTCACGAGAATTTTAACTTGCTCATCCATAAGTTACCCCGGAAGGATGTCTCGTTTGTACTTCCCCGAAATTTGATTAGTTAAAATGAACATGAAAAGTACGAAAAGAAAAGGTAAGAGAAAAGCGGATCATATAATAAATCATTGGAGACAGTTTCCCAAGAAAACTTACTTTTTCCACGTGAATTAGCATGATAGCTGATAGTAAAAAGAAGGACAAGAAGTTCCTGTCCTTTTTGCTCTTTCGTTCGAAAGTAATCAAATTTGTTTTTCTGTATGTTATGCCACCACTTGGAAATTTGAATAGTACATTAGATTAGAGGATAGTTCACATGTGTCCTTGTCCACAGGAACATAATGTGATTCTCTTTAAAATATGGAAATGGAATACAAATCCCATTATACAAGATCAGGATGTCATCATCATCGTTATCGTCACCACTCACCACACAGTACAGTGCTCAGAATAGAGAAGAACATTTTGCAAAGGTAAAAGGCAAATGAAAGTCTTACAAACGGTTCACTGCCTTTGGCAAATGAAATGGCAACAGGAATTGGCTAAAATGAAAGAAGTAAGAAAATTTGGTATTTCTCCCACGTCCTTCTCCTCTATACCGGATCATCATCACATCCCATTCGTTCTTCCAGAAAGAGAGCATCTTCATTTCCAGCTCAACACCTAGAAAAACAGTAAATGTGTTTTTCTCTCTTGAAACCTGACTTACTTTTCTGGTGACTTTTCTGCTTCAAATACCTTTTCATTTTGGTATTGCTCTACTTTATTTTTTCTTTGCTGAACAAAGTCCAAAAGAGCTTCAGGGGTAAAGTGGGATTTTCTTCTTGACAAAAAATTGAAATGTATATTTTTAGGTATTTTAATATTTTGAAATTGTATCAATGATGAAAATATTCTTCCAACCAAATTCTCTAAATGCATATAAATCACTTGGCTTACTTTTCCAAAGATAAAAATATACCTTCCAACTTCTTATTAACATTAAAAACCTGTTCAGTATGAAAAAGCAATACATTTTCGTAGATTTTAGTCAGGATAGTTCTACTTTTAGATTTGGAACAACAACCCGTTTTTTCGCTTTTGCTCTCATAACTTTTACGCAATTTTCCCCTGTAATTTTCATGTGTATGGTGTCTGGAATTGTTTATACATTTTTGTACCTTTTAACCGTAACATTTTGCTATAAAAATCCTACTAAATGTTTCACCAAAGCAACCACCACAACCACCATATCACCACAAGACACACAATTTGACTTGACTTTGGTTTCTCTCATTCCACCTCCACCACTATCAGCACCGCCGGCATTCCTCATTCCAGTTTAATGGTGAAAGCCACTGACTACTGAATTGACTGTTTGTTTGGTTTAAAAGAGAGTAGAGTAAACTTAATGCATTCTCCTTGCCTCTCTCTCTCCCTTGTGGATTTCGCATTTCTCTAATTCGGCATGTTTGACTTGATGCGATGATGATAACGATGATGGCATTGGTGGCAGCAGTAATCAATTGAATAGAGAAGAGCAGGTAGCTTCACACAGCTCACGCCACACACATAACTACACAAAAAAGTGTACACACAGTTAGAAAGCAAAAAGACAGAGAAGAAAAAAACTCACACACAAAGTTACAAACAAACTGGAATAATTTCATTACATCACTCCTTCCACATTTAGACTTACAAAACTACCTAATGTACATATAAACCCATGAAAGAAAGTTTTTACTCATGCCATTTGCTTTTCTCCACTTTTACAACCTATCTGTCTCTTTTACTTTCTCTCTGAAAGACAGAGAATATCAACATTTTCGTTTGAACAACGGTCGCAGTCACAACAACAATTCGCATTTGGTTTTTTCTTTCTTTCTTGAATGCATTCTATTCTACATATTCTCTCTTTGATGGACACACTGTGTAGTTTTTTATTGATTTGTATATATTCTCGCATAATTATGAGTTTACTATTCTAACAAGCCGCTTGTGCATAGAAAATAACAAAACTAATAAAAAATATATTTGCTGTGACTGCTTGAAATGAGTTAGACAAGAAATAAGAATCATGATAATGTAACAATATTATTTTGCCATTACCTTCAGCTATTTTGGTAATTACGTAAAGAAGGATATACATTCTAAATAATTTATGATAATACATCAATCAATTTTGTTGTTTAAGTTGTCATTGTGGTAGGGTTGCATAATAGATTGTCTTTTTGGCCTTTTGGTCTCATGGTTTCGACAAGTTTACAGTCAGTGAGTAGGTTAACCTGGCTGAGAATGGTTGTGTTGTTATAAGAGTGAAGGAAAAGTTGACGTTAGAAAGTTCTACAAAGAAAATTTAGTTTACAGCAAACTGTGAAAACGAAGTTTTAACAGCTTTCCTTTTTGAAAATGAGTAACAAAACATGGAATTCGAGAAGATCGCCAGTGTATTCTAATAAAGGAATTGTGTCATGCACACAGGTAAAGAGAAAGTATTTCATATGCACATATTTTGACTTCTTTTTATTTTTATGGAAATTATAAATGTAAATTGTTTGAGTTTTGGCCAGCCTCTTGCAGCACAAGCTGGTGTTCGAATTCTTGAAGCAGGGGGAAACGCGGCTGACGCCGCTGTGGCGGTGGCAGCTGCGTTAAATGTAACGGAACCTTGCTCAACTGGTAAGAAGAAAAGAAACTATTGGTTTGAAAAATAAGATTTTTGTACTTTAATTTTTTCCGTATTGTTTTCAGGAATAGGTGGTGATGTATTTTGTATGTTTTACGATTCAAAAACGAAACAAGTTCGGGGTCTTAATGCCTCGTAAGTAAAAAAGAAGTACTAGTATATACTTATAATTGTCATACAAGTTGTCATAAATTGGGTTGTATGGATATTTTAGGGGAAGATGTCCATCTGACCTTAATATTGACATGTTCGAAAGGTTGGGTTACACTGAAACTCAAAGGCCTCCATCCACTTCACCCTTATTCATTACTGTTCCTGGGTAATTAAATGACAACATGCTTCATTTTTTACATAACAATTGATTCGAATTTAATCGTATTTGATTTTTATAAAATCAGTGCTGCTTCCGGTTGGTGTGACTCTCTGGAACTCTTCGGCAGTAAAAGCTTAACTTTAAATGAAATTCTCGAGCCTGCCATGATTCTCGCTGAAATTGGCTTCCCCGTAAGTGAGCTCTGTGCTTTTGAGTGGGCTCAAAGTGAACGTCTCCTCCAAACCGCTTCGCCAAACGGAGGTGAACTCCTCTTAAACGGCAGAGCTCCAAAAGCTGGTGAAATTATGAAAATGCCATATTTAGCCCAAACACTCCGTGAATTGGGTGGATACGGTAGGGATGGATTTTACAAGGGCCGCGTAGGACAAGAAATAGTGAGCATTATTGAGCAAACCGGTGGTCTAATGAGCTTGGACGATCTACGAGGCCACGAAAGTACCCAAGATCCCGTAATCACAACAAACTATAGAGGTCTAGACATATTTGAAATGCCACCAAATGGTCAAGGAATCACTGCCTTACTAGCACTCAACATTTTGGAAGGTTTTGATTTATCTCAGGTGGAACATAACTCTGCTCAACATTTACACTACGTAATTGAAAGTCTTCGATTGGCATTTGCCGACGCAAACTCGTTCGTAGGAGATCCCAACTTTGTGCCAAATATTCCCGTTGAAGAAATGCTAAGTAAACGGTATGCTGCTGAGAGAAGAAAATTAATAAATCCACAAACAGCCATTCCTAAAATTCAACATGGTTATCCACTTAAGTCTTCTAGTACCGTGTATTTCTGCGTTGTAGACGCTTATGGAAATGCATGCAGCTTTATTAACTCAAATTATGAAGGTTTTGGCACGGGAATTGTGCCACTGAGGTGTGGATTCACACTACACAACAGAGGTGCAAATTTTTCATTGAATAGAGACTCGCCAAATGCTCTACAACCTGGGAAACGACCATTCCATACAATTATTCCAGGAATGGCATTACAAGACGGAGAGTTATTTGGACCATTTGGAGTTGTTCGAGGTTCTATGCAGCCGCAAGGTCATTTGCAAATCTTGAGCAATTTGGTGGATTTTGGGATGAATCCGCAAGAAGCTTTAGATGCACCCAGGGTTCAAATTGATGAGGGAAATAGTGAGGGACGGATTTTATTAGAGGATGGAATACCATCTCAAGTCAAAGATAAATTAAAATCAATGGGGCATCATAGTCCAATGTATGTGAGGGGATATGACAGACTGTATTTTGGAAATGGACAGATTATCACAAGAGATACTGAGACGGGAGTTTGTTGTGCAGGAAGTGACCCAAGAGGGGATGGTCATGCTGTGCCAGTTATAGGTAACTTTGTTTTGAAATGATGAATGTATTGCAAAGAAATTAATTTTCTATGCAAAATAGATCTTGTATTTATGTATGTGTCTGTTCCTGTGGTTGTGCTGTCTGTCGTCTGTCCACGTCACCGTGTTTCAATGTCAATAAGTTATAGTTTAAAAAGTATTAAAGTATAGTAATTTAATGCGAGAGAAATATATATATGTATTTGTGTGAAAAAAATAAAATCGATAAGTGTAAAATGATAAGTCGAAGTTTTTAATTGCATTTTCTGGTTTTCTAGGTGGTAGTAATACGGTTCGCATGAACTCAAACTCTTCACTCATCAGAATGGCTAGAGGGGTTCACTTGAGCACCACGCAATAGAGCACAATAGTTAGTAAACTATTGATGGTTTTTTAAGTTTACTCGATGGAAATATAATTTAAGGCCTGTGGACATACATACTTATGGAGTCAATTTTTGTATAAAATCGCCAATACTACTTCCTTTGGAGACAATATAACTTTAATACCAATTACAAGATGATGCGTTCTCACTCAAGTTAAATTGAGTTGTATACGGTACATTATACAAAACTAGTAGGCACAGTAATAGTATCGGCATTTTAAGCTTTAGGACTTTTTGATGCTCTTGAAAAACAAAGTTAAGAAAGATGTCACGGGAACAAAACGGAAACCAGGACGTTATACTACCGAAGGATCATCTTTAATCAACTCAATCTAGAACTGGGGTGGAATCGATTGATAAATCAAGTACACCATGTGCACCTTAAAAACATGAAAATAAAGTAACTAATTTGATTGGTTGGTCTGACTTAAGTATTACTCTTTGAATGCATGGCATGGAAACACTAATTAGAGAGTTTAGAGCTTTCACAAACGAGATTGAGCATTTTACACAGCACACAATATGATAGAAAATGAAACCACTGCGCTTAAATTTAATTCGGTTTAGTGCTTTTTTGAAAGCTTCTGGGATATTAATTTGCTGAAGCAGCCTAATATTTTTGATTATTATTATCACTAATTGTTTTTTAATAATCGCAAACAAATACTAGAATCCCAAAAGCATTAAGTAAAAATTTGTATTTAAATGTACGTTGTTCATATAAATGAAGTGAAATGTTAAACCATTCACATTAATTCTTGTAAAACCAAATATGTTCATCATTTCTATGCTTTTGCATTTTATCACTGCGTAGTAAAAACTAAGTTTTTCATAGATTTTTTCAAAAATTCATAAATATGATGGTTTTCTAACGGAAATTTTCAGGTTATTGATTGACTATGAATATTGCAACGAAACGAATAAACATGTAACCTACCGTAGCTACTGTTAACTAGTTTGACATACAAAATGCATATATTGATCAGTCCAAAATCAAAAATAGGATGGTCAGACAACATACTAGCAACCAGTTAAGAAGAATTGACACAATATCGCCATCATTACATTGATTCACAATTCACAACTTCAACTACTCCATTCTCAAGGGATACTATGCTGTATGAATCAGATATCAAATTGCCCCAAATTGAAGTTCCAAGAGTATTCTTTTTCGTCAACCCGATAAAGAAAAGTTTTTCATGGAACCTAAATGGTTATAGAACAGACACCGAAATCGGTAAACATGGTTTTTAATTGACCATCTTCTATTTAACTTTAACCCATTTCACATTTTGGCCCAGAGGAAGCCTAAACATTTAGATAAGTGACATTTGACTGATTCTGAAAGCCCTTTTTAGCTTTTACTGTGTTGATGAAACCAGTATCGAAATTAGTGTTTCGAAGAAAAATCTTCGGACCATACGAAATATGAATTAAAACTGGAAGCCGACAGTTTACGCAGTACACTTTTGGCAATTTTGTGTGCATATTTTGTCTTGCAGTAACAAACAACTAACAAGACTGCAAGTACAAGACTCTCTTTTCACAAACATGTGCATAAGTATATGCATGTAAAACACGAAAGAAGTATATTTAAGCCTTTACAATACAATGCATGCATGTTGACAGTTGGAGTTGCTCATGAACTCAGCTGGGATTTCGTCGTCGGTGGTGCATTTTGCATTTGACATTTGATTGATAACTTTTTGCTTTGAGATTTCTTAATGAAACCATTAACCACATGAATTAAAGTTGGCCACTGTTATCATTATTTGTTCATCTCAGTCACGTTTTAAGTAATCACGGATACTGATAGTGATAGTATTCACTATTCGGCAGTTAGTTTTTATTAATGCAAGTTGAACATTTCATTATAGTTGTTTCTATAATGTACAAAACGATTTAAATATTCAGCATTTGTTGTGACATTGCATTGTGTGTGAGTTGTGAAAACCTTGGGTGTACTTAAAAGCACAAACTATGGCATTCAGTGTCACCCCTTGTCCCTCCGTGGGAACTAACGAGAGCTTGTACTCCCTCAAATGGAATCATTATCAGTCGTGTATGACCTCTGGACTTGTAGATCTCCTTAACGACCCAGAGTATTCCATGACAGATGTAACTTTGGCTTGCGAGGGTCAGTTTCTTCAGGCTCATAAAATTGCGCTTGCAGTTTGCAGTCCATTCTTCAAGCAGTTTTTCAAGGTTTGTCTTTATGCTTGTACATTGTACACTGTGTATACTGTGTACCTATTAACTTTGGCATTTTGTCAAGTAATTACGGGGATAAATACTTATCTTTTTTCATATCATATTTTAGATCAATCGAATTGAAAAGGCTGGAATCACATTGATTGCCCTAGCAAATGTGAAATTCAAGGATCTCAAAAACATAATTCAGTTCATTTACAATGGTGAAATTAATGTCTGCAATGATGAGCTAAGCAGTTTTCTTGAAACAGCAAGTTTCTTACAAATTCAAGGATTAACGGAATCTTATGTACTAAAAATTATATACTTTTATCATTGTTGATTAGTCTAATTTAGTTTTTTTAGTTTAAACATTCTGTCAAAACATGTTCATTTTGTATTTCCAGAAAGCCAACCAGACATCCAGTCAAACTCATAGAACCAACGAATCTCTAAACGTTACACCAGCAAAGCCAACATCCGCTCAGGGTGGACTGACTGTGACCCCAACTTCAACAGCAGTTCCTATGGCAACTACTTCTCAGACTTTGACCCGTCCCCATGCAGTAAACGTTGATCAGACGCTTACTGTTAAAAGATCTCGAATGTCACTCCCTCCATCAAGCTCCGTGTCAGTGACAATTTCATCCATACCTCAAGTAGAATCACAGATTCCACCTCCCTCCACAAATATTCCACTACCATCTTCATCGTTAGCTGACTATTCATCTATGCACAACGAGGATGAAGACGAAGAGGAGGAAGAAATGATAAACATTGACATGAAACAGGAGCCTATTGCGGTGTATACATTGAATGACGATAATTCTCAAGGATATAATGATGGTGATGCATCGATAGGGTCGGAAGGTATGGGCAACGAGGATGATACAAGTGGTAAGAGACCATTTTAATTTTCACTTTAAACGTAGACTTTGCCAAGTCACAGGAAAAATTCCAGAGTATATATCCTATTTTTACAATCAATTTTTGTAGGAATTGATTTTCAAGAATTCAGCTATCCGAATATTCAACTAAATGAGATCATTGAACCGGGGGCATCCTCAGCTTCTCGTGGCAGACCACCAACTAATCCAAATCCAGCAGGTACTAATATAATATTTTTTTATTAATTGGAGCAGTATTCTTTTTATTTTAGTACATTTTCTAATAGCAACTTATAGTGCTTACATGCTAAGGAATAGTGTAGGTATGCTTTGTTTAATCCCCAACTTACATGACTGACATTAGAATTCTTGAAATATTGTAGCTGGAAAATGCAAAAAATATTGCCAACCAAGAACAGTTTCCAGGACAAAGTGTTATAATTGTAAGGACTTTGTCTGTGCAAAACCCACTTGTCGTCGCAGAGTCCGAATAACTTTAAATGGTTTAGTGACCCTTGTCAATGTTTGTCTTGACTGTGTTAAGCTTGTTGATGACATTCATTCCGGTTAAATTTGATCCGCGATTAGTCCTTAAATCCCATTTAGGGAATTTGTAGGAATGTATTAGGAATAAGCCACAGCCACAAACGGGTTAAAATTTTTTGTTGAATAGTTGTACAGATTTATTTACTTGTATTGTAACTAAAAAGACTGAATATATACTGACTGATTACGTTACATTAAAATGGTCTTTAACTTTTCGACTCATGTCTGCAGTGTGAGTTTATTTTCATCTATTTAGTTCTTTACCTATCGGTTAAAGTCTAAAGATTCACCAAAAAATGATCTTGGTAATTGTTATGTTGTGGTTAGGTCATCTACACAGGATATAAGCTCCTCGGGAGTTGATAGGCAATGCATATTTTAAAAAGACGCGATTTGAAACGTATTTCAAAATATCGAGAGCAATTACAGGGACAAAGACGGCATACTAGTAAAAATAATTAGTTTGCATTTCCGTGTTGGCATGGCATTCTCTTTACCTGTCTTCTTAACTAAACTACTTGCCTTTTTCGGAATTGCAGTTGATGTGCATTCACTCCCGAACTCAACTAAACGGAAATATGAGATTGGATATTGTCAAGTTTGTCCTGGTTGTAAAAAGCGTGCAAGATTAAGATGTCATGGTTGCCATCAATTTGTTTGTGTGTCAAGCACGTGTCGTGTGTATTACACGGACGAAAATGGGACAAAGTTACTATTTTGTAGAAGGTGCAAGATGTAATTGAATGTAACAAATCCTGTCATATCCTAGTAGTACAAGTATTCATGCAATAAAACTTAAGTATATTTATCATATTATTTTTGTGGAGATTGATCATTATATCATCTTCGATACAAATTGTTTTATTGCTCTTCTACTTTTATTGTCATTAAAACTCAGGCTAGACGGGTTACTTTTAAGGCATATTGTTGTGGTATGAAGGCACGTTTAGATATAAAAGATTTTTATGGTGAATGAATTTAAAGTGTGGTTGTTGACTCCTAAGAAAGCAATTTATTGTTTTATATTTCGTTTTTAGTTGTCATAACCCGAAAAAAAATACAACAAGGACGATGCTGTGTTTGCCCTCCTGGAAACAAAAAAAAATCTAGAACGAGATGTCACGGCTGTAAAAAATATGTATGTGCCACTCCAACATGCCGAGTTAAAACTAAAGATATGAATGGTCTATTGCTACCATTTTGTAGGAATTGCAAACGGGAATTTTATTAATGAATTAGCTTAGATTAACCTATCAAGTCTCAGTCTCAAATCAATTGGTCACATTTGCATTTCATTAGCCAATTTCATTAAAAGTAATGGTCAAAGTTCAACTGCAACTTATATTTCCATTTACTTCACCTAGCAATTTAAAATTATTGCCACAAAAGTGATTGGTTAACTTTCGTTTCTATAATTTCAGTTGTCCCAAGCCAAAAAACCAAGGGACTTTGTGCCACTTGCCCTAAATCGAAAAGAAAGCATTCAAGAACAAGATGTCATGGATGCGAACGATTTGTTTGTGCCACTCCTACTTGTCGTGTGAAGTTGAAAGATAATTTTGGGAAGCCATTAAAGTTCTGTAGAAACTGTGCCGAAACAGAATAACATAATTGTCAGAATTAGTTTGGCCTTAAAAATAAGACGGATGAAAGAATAAAAACTATGAATTACAAAAATGATTTACACAAATCCAAATCTAAAGTTGACATAGTATTTGCTTGCATGCAGCATGCAGCCATATTATTAACGAGTGCATCCAGTATGTTTTCATGTTATGGAAATTATTTCAGTTTGTGTTAAATTCTTGCTTAACACAGGCGTCAATTCTTCTTCGTTGCCAGAAAAGAGGTCCTGTCGCGGTCGATGTCATTTTTGCACCCGATTGCCAGGCCAAAGTAGAAAACGAGCTTCCCGAACAAGATGTTTTAAATGCAGCCACTTTGTTTGCGCTAATCGGACGTGTCGAGTGGTACATGAAATCTGGAAGCCCGATGGAACATCCACAACGGTTAATTTATGTGTGAATTGTAGTCCAAATTTCAATCAGTCGATAGATAAAGAACAAAGACAAAACTGATAAGAATGAATCATTGATACTGCAATGAGAAGGTATGATCCTGAAATTGTATAGGCAATAAAACGGGCAATTAATTATCAAAAGCAATTATAATTACAAGACACGTCCTACATCTTTTTATTTTGCAAACAATTTATTGTAAAAAATCATTAAAAACTCATTTACTCTCAAGTCAGCATATTAAGGCATATAGCATTGCTTACTTAACAAACATAATATAGCGGGGAAAGTGTCTGTCTACATCTGCATAAAAAGAAATGTAAGTTTGTTTTTTCTACATCCTTTTTTTCATAAATTAGGAAGACGAAGGCCAACTGGCATGTACAGTGTAATTGGTGACGATCGGGAGCATGGAGAAAATGGAGAATATTTCGATGACCAACAGCAGACGACAAGATATTCCTGCAAGTGTGGAACCACATTTTCTATGAGGTCTACTTTAAAACGTCACCTTGTTGAAATGGAGAAAAAGGAAGTACTCAAGTGTGAAGGTTGTGGAAAATACTTTTACCGTCAACGAAATCTAAGACGTCACAAGAGGTAAGCTTGTTGGACTTGTGGGTAGAAACTTTTTCACTATGAATTTTCTTGTAAACATCAATCTAACATATTGTAATTTGTAAACTGTATTTTTAAAACAGGGACAGCAAGCAATGCAATGTCGATGCTACTATCAATGTGCTCCTAGGAAGCTGAGTCGGAAACGAAAGACAAAAATCTAATGTGCTGTTGTGCATAGTTAATCATAATTAGTTAATAAATTCCTGCATTTTCACACGTCTAATATTCAAAATCAAAAATAAAGAAACTCTGTTCTGAAAATTCTGTCGTTAAAACCATTATGCAATGCATCACATTACGCAAATAGCATACTATTCATCTCTCAGTTGTCTCTCAATGAAGTCATCCAATAATGATTACTAAAAAGTGTTTTTTCATATAACTGCTTACTGAATTTTTAATTATTAAGTGCTATTGCAATCATTGACACAATTAAGAATCCTTCCATATGCATGATATGCAAAGCACACTGGTGCACATTGAACATACATCTTCCAGAACAGCATCCATCCATCAACTGCAATTAAAAGAAGTTTTCGTTTTTTAGATTTCTGTAAAATCGTATGATATGAAGTGACAGTGGCTTGCAGGCGACATTGCATAAATGCTGTCTATTGGCATGTCTTGGTGGCACATAACTATTATTCGAATCGAATGAAAGACTCGAATTTGTACAATTTGATACTCGTATTATGCGCATGCGCAGTAAATGTAAATGCTGGTCACGTTATGCTAAATACTGCTAGTTACAAAATGAGTTGAGGCCTGTTGACTGTTGTTGGATTACTCCGTAGGATGGAGTCCGTGTACTCTTTTACAACGAGTAAAAATTGATGCTTATGCAATTGTCCTTACGAGGCGCTTTGGATTTTTTTGTTATCATTATTTTTTTTCATTTTTACAGTTTCCTTTGCGTTAGGCTACATTAGTAATGATAGGAATTTAATTTTGAGTTAGTAAAAGTTTCGGGTTGAGCTAGGGTTTACGGGGTCCTTTCGATCGAACCATACTATACACCAATCGATAGCCCTCGACGAGAGGAA
>JAQFXM010000557.1:0-46745 GCA_034693345.1 Entomobrya multifasciata | reverse complement strand
GTCCAAAGTAATATATATGCTTGTTTGTCTTCATCCTGGACTGAATTTTTGCAGTATAAATAATCTTATTTAATTGCCTGCTTATATATATCAAACCTAAAATGTAAATTAGTAACTTCCCCTGACATTTTTGTTTTCAAGATATGCATACTTTTTCATTTAGACCAGCAATCATTATTCAACCTGACGTGATTACTGCCGTTACCTACGTTCGCGTAATTAATATAGAAGTGCAGCCTATTTTTATTATATATTATTATCTATTGACTCCTGACCTGACCATCCCTTTAACCGTATGGCTTGAGGGTCACTAAAAATTGAAAAATACATTTCATCGTGTAATACTAGAGGAAGGATGAGAGAACAAGTTAATAATAACTTACTCGTTTGATGCGTTTTTTAACAAAAAAATGTGCACACGTTACATAACACGTGTCTGTTATCAACATTGAAAAAGTATTACACTAAAAAACAAATATAACACGTTATTTTTTGGTGTGATGATTCATGTACAGTGTGCCGCTTTAAGATGTTCACTTTAATAGATTTTGATCAATCAATCGGTTGTAATAGGAGGCACTATTTTTACACTCGAATGCACTTCAGAGGATCCTTCAGATTTTCATACAAACTTATAGACATATAAGTGGATAAAAAGTTGTCACTGTAAAATGTTGTTTACTCCTCACTGCTCATGTTGAATTGCTTATCTTGATATCCTCCGACGTTTGTCTCCGCCTTGTCATCATCATTGGTGCAAGTTGTAACACTAGTCATGAAACTTTATTTATTCCGTCCAAAAGTGAAACCTGATCGACCTTTTTTTCACGAAAATGAAAAAATGCAACTAGCAGTGCAATGACGTGCATCAGGGGCTAATTGATTGTGCATTTTAAATCTAAACTGGTTAATAATTATATGCGTGCAGGCAGGCCACAATAGATTCAAATGTGTATCAATATCACACACTTGATCTTTACAATTTAAAGGTAAACTGTAATATTAAATCAAATATATAATTTATATCGAAAGAAGTTGAAACAATTTATTAAATCATTTCGTAGCATATTCTTGTTATGTGTGTTATATTTACCAGCAACAATATATTTCTGGTCTAGTTAATGCATATCCCTGCATTCCATATAATGAACTTTGGATTATGGATCATCATTTAGAATCAAGATAAAAGGCTAAGAAAATATCAAGCTAGAAAACTTGAGTAATCAAGCAAGTAAACTTGAAAACAATTAAATATGGTATTGAATTCGGTGTGGATATGTAGTTATCAAAAAATGAACTTGACCAATCACTTCGCATTCATACAAAATTAAAAAGGTTTCATCAACCTTTACACTTTTACAGAACAAAACAAGACATAGATACAAAGAATTTTACTATTTTCCTCAAATTGGTTTGGAACATTGGAACCAAAAATATACTGAATTCTTGTTCTCCAATAAAATATGTCAAAAAGATGTGTCAATAAGCAGTTTAATGATCGATTATGTATTCCGATAACAAAACATTTTGATGCCCGGAGGATTCAATACTAACAACTTTTCTAGCGCTCCATACTTTTTACCTGTAGAATTGATGATCAATCTCAAGATTTTACTAGTAGATTTGTGTACCTACATAATACATCATGTTATGTTTGCAAAACTAATTTGGACAACATACATATTCTTCACTATTACATACAAATACAACTGATCAGAAAAGTTTACAAGGATAGACTACATACTTCAGCAGGTGTGGTCAATAATTTTAAAAATAATTTTATTTATTAAATCAACCAAAGTAATAATGTTGATGAGTTATGGATTTCTCTGTCGTTCATTATGTTAGTTTTATACAAATTTATCAATTAAGTTAACGGTGAGCCCTTGTTAACAAAATTCCATTCAGGCGCCTGAAAGATCGACACTTCGAGTGGGACGGATTGATTTGTGGTTTGTGAGTGCTGATGTTATTATGTAAGGTCAAGTGAGTCTAAAAGTGCGAGAGGAGTGCATCCGCCTTCATCAACGATATAAGGAGATGCTGCTGTTCTGTTGTGTAAAAAAAACTTCACACCAAATATTTTTTTAGGATTCCTTTCCATTTTATTAGCAAACAAATCCCTCACTAAATTTTTGATAATATCTTTATTTATTTTTAGAGTACACACATCGAGAGAGGGGAATGCCGTCAACTATCGGTAAAAATTTAGGATATGAAGTGTTTGTGATTACCAGTCCAAGGGCTCATTAAAAATTTTATAACTTTTTTTGTGAAGATATATGTATATTTAGGCTTATGACAATGGAGGCGGAGGCATACACACGAACACAAGTTCTGAACACAAATATAATACTCACACTATCCACTTCTCAGTTGCATTTTTGCAGGCTGTAAATGTTATGTATTAATAGTCGATCCATTTTAGGATAAATTGGCAACTAAAGTGGATGCCATTTTTTTGTCCTGGTTATTCCTATTTAATCTCTAATACTAAGAGTAAGACAGTAAGAGGATGAATTGAAAAGGAACACCTCACGATGTCATCTAGTCATCAATATCATCTTTTTTCTCATGGGCATTCGATAATATTGCAATTGTGAAATGCGTTTTTATGTTTATTTTTATGCATGAACAAATATTTTATATTAAATTCAAGAATGCAAAGTGCAACACCATCAAACACAGACCAAACAGTAATTATGATATGATAGATATAGTGCATTAATATTTTATTGTTTGTTACGTTACATCCACCAAAATATTTATGTTGGGGGATGTTGAATTGGAGTCGTTTGTTGAAGAAATGTAATGAAATTGGTAAAATAAAAAATACCAATAAATGAGCAAAGCGTATAAAATGACCTTGCATTTATGTTAATAATTATTAAAAGTTGCACTTTTCTCCTTGCCTTACTTTTATAATATAATACTAAAATATGCGCATTAATTGGAAATTGGAATCCCTTTGCTTTAAAGGAACGAAATATTTAGTATTATGTAGTCACATAATTTACTCGAATTCAGTTTGTGAAAAATTTCTGCGTGCACCTGCATAAATGCAGTTATGCAATATATTTGCACAGATATAATTTAAGTTGACCTTCTCATTTCATTCGCCAAAATTAATCAAAGCGATTCGTTAGGCATTAAAAGTGACGTTCGTTTTGATGATGACTGGTAATGTACAACAATTAAAATTTGAGTTATTTGACAATTATTACATGTGGAAAGACCAGGTTTACACGCTTATAGTAGAGATTTTAAAGTAGTTTAATTTGATTTTTTACATTTCAATTTTCTACGCATTAAAGAAGTTGGGTCGAGGTTCAATCTGTAATGAAAAGGAATTTTGAAGGCAAATGCATATTGATTGAATACGATTTTTATTACAGTTTTCAAAGATTTCCCTGAATTGTGCAACTGCTAATGCATCATTAGTTTTTATCACAATTAACTAATTATCATATTAGATCTAAACAAATTAAAATTTTACACATGAAAATGAGCAAATCGTGATGTAACATGTAACTAGTTTTGTATACAAAATGAAAAACTTTCAGTAAGAGAAAAACTGGATACAAGTATACAGCTTGCTAAAATGATGTAATTTGTAGGGCTATTTTTCGTCTACATATTCATGTTGTGGGGTGTGTAAATCAAAACCCAACAGTTGACTGACCACAGTCAAATAGACAAAAAAACTTACCAGTCAAACAAGCAGAAGACAATAGTAAGTTGTTGATCACAATCTTAGTCCAA
Source organism: Entomobrya multifasciata (assembly GCA_034693345.1). NCBI lineage: Eukaryota > Metazoa > Arthropoda > Collembola > Entomobryomorpha > Entomobryidae > Entomobrya > Entomobrya multifasciata. Next base: position 42,983 of record JAQFXM010000557.1, on the reverse strand, counting down.
CAAACTACTAATCGAAATTAGATAATTAAGTTGTAATGCGAGCAATAATTATCGCAATCAAGAAAAAAGCCGATTACGTTGTTGCTGTTAATTGAGTTGTCCTGATCTGATACTTTTATAGCATGAAAGATCCCCCCTTTGACTTGACTTGATAAATGAAGGGTACCACCAACATTTCTTAGTGCGCTTTATTGTTGTTTGTACATGACACAAATTTTTTATCGCGCCGTGCTGTCGACAAAATCACCGCATTATAATTATTATTATCACTCGGTCACGCTGTTGAGTTATAATTGCCATTAATTCAGTAGCAGTCATTTCTCATTTTGTCACTTGATCATGTCAAGTTAGTTATTTGCTCTTCGAGTAAATTTACACAAGGCCATTGATATAAATTCAAAAAATCTCTGTCGGAATAGCTGACCATACGCACAATAAATTATGATGTTCACTGTCGCGTTCACAGTGACCGATAACGTTGTACCGAATGTAAGCTCGCGATAAAATAATTTGTAAAATGTTAAGTTTACATAGAAAATTATAGGAAGAATATGTGAGGCTAGAAGAATGGAAATGAGTACAGCAAGCATTTGTGCTGATCTTACTTCATTTTGCTGATTACTACTGAGAAGGCGTCGTTTTAGATTAACTTGATGAATCTGTAAAATAAAATAGGTAAAATTAAACCAGTTGTAAAGCAAGCTTGTGAGATACCGATATGGTATTATCATCATACTTTTACAAAAAGCATCACATTCAAAACCAGTAATATTGGCAGTGGTAACAAAAAGTCCAAAAGAAAGTGAAGTCTGCCCATCCAAACCATCCTCTTGAAGAAGATCAACCCTAGCCACGTGCTTTGAAACAAGTAGGGAAAGTCTTCAAGCTGTGTTATGTCATCTTTGACAGAATTTTGGTTAACTTCAAGGGATACACTGAAGTATCTTGGTATGCTGCTCAGTACAGCTAGCATGCAGGTAAGTGCAGCCACAATCCTGGTTTTGTGTACAGACAGGTAGATTTTCATTTTTAGTGGGTACGTAACAACGAGATAACGTTCAACGGTTATCAAAACCGCCATATATAGAGATCCTGTTCTTCCTGTACACAAATAGCATATGTAAAAAATTGGGTCAAGATCAAATTCACAAAATATAACACTTCATCTGCCCAAAATCATTTTTGACAATTTTGTTGGAAGTGCCTGTAAACTGTCTATGGTCTGATTAAAATTAAAACAATACTGACGACATTAATTTGATATGGCATTAAATAATCTTTTGGTACTATACCTAGTAGATACGCTACAAGGGAAAAGTGATACAATTTCATTGTCAACCAAGAACGGCTCATATTTTCTGAGAAAAAAATAACACGTAATAATCCATTAAGTTTTGTGTTTTAATCAAATTTAGGTGATTTTTTGTATTAAATATGGATTGGAATGTACCTAAAATGACTAAACTGAGAGCAGTATAGCTGACAGCAAATCCACTAGTGATCATGTCAAAAATCGAGAGCGGAATTAATAATGAAGTTAGTGAAGGTCCACAAAAAGGGCTTTTACCTAAAATGATGATGATATTGAGACAGTTGGTGACAACTCCAACGCTCCCAATGATCAATATAAAAACCCATAAAACGTAACATGTCTGTCGTCCTTGTTCAATGTCCCTGCTCAGATAGGTACTTGCCAGTGGACAGGTGTAGCATGTGCCACTTGTACTACTAAGAGTATTACTACTGGAATTAGAAGGTGAACATATCGTCCGGTTTGAACTTAGGGGAAAATCTATGATGAGGCACATGACTGATGGGAGACGAATCACTTTTTGTCCTTCCATTTTGCAGAAATACCTACAAATAATGACTAGATTCAAATGCTAGCGAATATTTAGCTAACAATTTTTTTGCACACAACATCCATAACTGATGAGGTCGCAGTTATTGAAATTGTTAGGGGTGAAGTGTAAAGGAAATTCATCAACCGACATGTGTACAGGAGCTCTAAAATTCAGTGAAATTGAATAATATTATTCCAAAAAAAATTTTTTGTGAAAATATGTCTCATTTTTCATTATACTTGAGTTCTGTGGTCTAAGTATTAATAAGAGTTTTATAACGTTTTTTCTCAATATGAAATGAAGTGATTCATCAACGGAAATTAAGCCGCAGACAGGGACGTGGTATGTTCTGAAAAGTATTACATACATAGTCACACTGAAAAACAAATCGGCAACACTACTGAACTATACATAAATATCATATAACATAAATGTTATTTCATTTGCATTTTGAAAGATGCCTTAAGTAATTACAATTTTTATGTGGTGCACGCACGCAGATACCTGTACAAGAAGTTAGAACCCTATTGTAGTTGTCCTTAATTTTTAATGCCAAACTAGCATAAAATGATGCAGTTGACTAATTAAAACGTAACATAAAGGCGTGTCGTACAATCATCATTTCAAATTACCCCGATGTTCATACATTTAAAAAAGTGCAGTTCTACAATGTTATATACATGCAACACACAAGATAAAAAATTGCTACCAGTGTGAAGGTTCTCTTCTCTATTTATGGTGCATGCATTTCTTTGGATTATAAAAATTGCATTTTTTTACCGATCTCCCGCAATTGTTATCCTTTTGACAATGATCATGATAAATAATTATTCATCCAAATATTTAATTACTGGCTTAGCGTGAACGAATTAATTATTCAAATATGGACTTTTTTGAGGTTTGGTCTTGGTCCAAATGAGTGGGACACATAACATGCTACTTAATGATTATTATTGCTCCTTTTTATTCAACAATGGTAAAAATTATATCACACAAGTTTTGTAGCAAACAGAGCATCGTAATAAGTCCTGTAAAAATAATTTACTGTACTTACTTTTACTCTTAGACAAGAGCAGTAAATATTATATAAGCAAAGTCATACATATATTCAATATTAATGCAGTTAAAAAAGTGCAACTTTGATGATTTATTCCATTAAATTTGTAAGCAAGGCAAGGCAGTGCAGTTTAAAAGCTGAAAAGTGAAACCACAGATGAAATATCATACATTGTGTCAAGCTAATAACGACGAATGCGGCTAGATGAACTTCTGATCAGATGCACTATCTGTAGTTTTAAGATGAATGATGATGATTGACAGGTACAGAATGCAACTTTTGTGAATTTTCGAGCAAGTGACAGGCACAAGCGAATCGCACACCGTACCATGGTCTTGTGCTGTCAACTGCAAGAGCCGAAGCGACTGTATCAAATTACTAAAATGAATGCCGAAGCACCGTTACCGTTAACTATACTGATGTTAGTTAATGTAAATATTTGCGTGATCCTACACGCTTGCTAGTACTATGAGTTCTTCAATTTGCCAATCAAAAGATTTGACAGTGAAAATAAATCATTTTATGGGGTGAAGCGAGAAAGATGTGGACGCTAAATTTGACGACTGTAAATTAATCAAATTATTTGGGTACGTCTCAGAAAGGTTTCATTTAAAATTAATTATCATTGCGATTTTTGAGATGAGACGATGATAAGAACGTTTTCTGGCAATCGTTCTTAGTCATTCAATCACTAAAAGTTTATTGTTTTGTTATTTGTTTTTGCTTGTAATTTGTCGTATCGGGGTTGACATGAATGATTGTAAAGAAGGTAATTTCTTCTACGAGTTGAAGTAGAATAGTCAAATGGAAAACATATGCGTATGCATTTAATTTTTACGAAGCATTTTCATCTGTTGTATATCTCTACATATACAACAATGACAAAAAGCCGACATCTTCACTTTCGTTTATTGTATGGTGAGTATGGTCAGAACGGAACAACATATCGATCGGGTTTAGGTTTCTAGATTTAATAGAGTAAGCATTTTATGTAAATATGCAACTTTGATATATTCCTTTGAAGTATTTTCTAAGTGAGATGCAAAAAAATCCTCATCATCTTCCAGTTTGACATTGCAGTGACCTTTTAACTTTTTTTTTCTACAAACCTTGACATTGGTGGCATCGCTTCTACTTGTGGGAAATAAGTTTTAGTTTTAGTAAAATAAATTTGGAGAATTAAAATATATGAGTTAACTGACATTGATACTAGATAACTTTATTGTTTTAACATGATATTTGTTGACAGCGAATGACTATGATGATAGATAGAGAATACCAGAAAAAATACATTTTTAGGCAGTAAACATGCATCAACAGGGTACAAACAACGCATCAAAAAATAATATGTCATTGGTAAGATATACGATTTCCCTCAAAGATTTGTTCTTTTATCATTCAACCTTAACCTTCCCTCATATGTCCCAACATTTTTGTGGAATTCCACCCTACCAAACCAAAAGCCAAAGTCATGTAATAAACACCCAGGAGGGAACATTCATCATTTAAGCGATATTTGTGACCACAGGTGTATGAATATATGATTCACTCTTATTTTGCATTTGAATGTCTTGCTTACATTTTTAGTGAATACGCAGTTTTTTAAAAATCACACTATGCAAATCGTAAAACAGTGGAAGAAGCACTCATTTGTCCACAAAATGCTGCCTACACATAAAATTTTAGTTTGAGAAGCGTTCGTGTATTTTCAAGAAAGGTTCACTCATTTTTTTCTTTTTCCACGGTTGCACTCTATCCACATATTGCACGCATATGAAGTTTTTGTACATTGTAATTGCATTTCAGTGAACTCATTCACTATTACCTTTTTATATTTCTTCCAACAAAATATTTGACTTGTCTGCATATTTCAGTAGCATAAATATGATAAATGGCAAATGGCTCGGTACAAAAATAGTAAGAAAACAATAAATTGTTCGTCATAGTATATGTCATCCCTTAAAATAAAATAACTGTTGCATAAATGCTTATGTATGGATGATAGCAAGGAAAATTATAGACTGCACTAGGTTAACCGGTATCGTTTAGTTCCATTCCACTTCACCATGTTCGAACTTTTTATTTAGTTCAATTATTTTTCTATTAAACTTGATCAAATGGAATCCATAACTTGATACCAAATGTAATTTAATTTACCAATAAAATTTTATGTAATCGAGCATATAACAAATTCTTTTAAAAATCATTCCTTTTGCAGTGTACACTTTCTTCGTTTATCTCTCACTATAGCTTAAGACAATCGCTTGCTAATATATTTTACAACTTGTGTATTAATAATTGTTCGCATATCATTATCATATTCTTAACTCTAGTAAAATGGTGCAAAAAAACTTGGCCTGGACTAGAGGCTCAAAAAAGCTTTCATTGCTATTGCTATTACGAATATAGCGGAAACCCTATTGAGTTTTGTACGCATTGTATGCTAATACACTGCATTAAATTAACTATAATATGAATTAATTTTTATATAATATTGAATATTGGCATTTGATGACCGAAAAATGTATAGTTTTATTTTATATTTAGGACTCGACAGCCCGATTGGACCTTAACTTCACAAATTAATGAGCAGTGCATTATTTAGTAGGGTGGGGATAAGAAAAAATAGGCCGACACAAGAACAGGCGAATTCTTCAAATTCACATATATTTTATGATTGCATCTAGCAGACGTAAAACTAACAATTAATTTTGGACCGTAAAATAATAAAATATAGGATGTCACAGAATTACCTTGGATTACCTCTGTTTTATAACAAGAAACTATGTATTATATTTCAGACCTTATGCCAAAAAATTATATTCCTTGGATTTTACTTTATTAACATGCATGTTTTGCACGCATCCTTCCACAAGATGAATTATCACGTTAATCAGCACGCTTCAGATAAATTCATTCGATTTATCCTACATATTTTGATAAACCAGAGAAAACAATGATGATCATGATCATCCTTACATGTCTCAAATTAAGCATGTAAGTATGTAACTAGTTTTGCATCTATTTTACTTTACTATACAGACCATAATGATATGTTGGTGCCGGAGCATGTGGCTGATCCAAGACTCATTAATCACATTCCCTTTCAGGTCTAAACACTACTCGTCAACTATCGTTGAAAATAAGTAGATTTAATAATAATAATTTAGACATGCCGACAACACTATATAAGAATTTTAGATTTTATAAGTTTGATAATTTAATATTTATTGTTTTAAAATGCACCTTTTAACCTTTAATTCCTGCTGTATCAAATAATAATAGTTTGATTGACTAATATTGACTGATATGCGTTCCAAATCCAACTATAAAGTTTGACATGGTTTTCCTTGGATTAAAGTAATTTGATTACAATTTTGGTATTTGTACCTCAACTGCATTGTATGTATATTCTGTTGACCTGTGACCAGGAATACACATATCACAAAATCAATCTTATCAAAAATGCATCACTCCGGATCAAGGTATCCAGTTTAAGGCTAAGGATATGATAAAAGAAAGTTTCACTATAATTTATTTTAAATTGATACAATTATTAATCGGAAGTTTTATACGCATTCATTGTTTAACATTTAAACTCAAGCATGATTTCAGATGTGATAATTTATTTCAGAATCTGTTATCATCATTTAACCTTACACTAACTTCCAACTTTGCTGAAGTTTCCGTCAAATTTTGTCTTGATTTGTTTATCTGTTAACTTCAACATGAGGAACATCCATAAAGATAGCTATAAAAAAAGTCCAAACCCATCGAAAAAATTCCAAGGATCAGAAAAAAATTGTTTTTGTAATAAAATCATTTTTATGCATAGTAATCCATGTGATGGTTAGCGCAGCCAGAGATAGCTTCGCTCATATTTTATTTTGAAAGGTAAGCGATCTGACAACAAGCTCGTTAAAATAATTACTTTAGCTAAAAATTATCCCATTAAACAGCTTATATTCATCAACGAATTAACGACTGAAACGAAAATGATAATGTCTCTCTTTCCTCTCTGCCCTGCGGTCGATCCCTGTCTGCATCTTCTTTAATTTAAACTGTCAGTTGGGTGTAGGATCTGCTATTGCTTGCTTTGCAAGGAAAAGATGCTAGGCATGACAATGACAATATACGTTTTACATTTTCATTTTACATCACATGATATGATAATGATAAGAGGAATGCTATGCTGATAAGCTTTCTTTTAGTTAACCGTGATTGTCTCTTAGTAAATATTTTTTCGATGAAGGACAAAAAACATATGCACCATTTATTGAGGGCTTAATTTCCATTTTACTGCAAATCAAGTGCACTCAAATCAAATCTTGTCATCAAGCCAGCCCTCCTGTATCATCAATTATGTTCTTTACTTGAGTTCGTTCGTTATCTCTCGTTAATGTGATATTTTTTGTAGCGATGATCATTTTTCATGCTTAATTTGTCAGCGATTCCTAATAAATATCATTCATATATCTTGTAAGCACATAATTCATTACCGTCACATTCCATTTTAAAATCTAGTAGGTACTATGACTCTAAAAATGAATACATACGAATAATTGCGAGCAAGGTATAGAAAGCATTGTACAAACAATTTAAAGCCAATTGTGCATGTAAATTTGTACTATGCATGTAAAAAATACAATGCAATACAATAACGTGAAAGTGAGCAGTAGTCCAAGTTCCAATCCCGAAGTAGAGTATTACAAGTAATTGTACACTTTTACTTTGAGAGATCCTTTTTTAAATTCAAGTAATTTAAAGTACCTACCTGGCCTCTATTTTGATTTTTTACTAAATTTACTTGAATATGAATGCGTATGAAATATGATACTAATCTCTAGTCACATACATCTATCACAAAGAAATCAATGGCATTTGCTTTCAAGATTTTTTGGGGAAATGTGATACACGTTTTCTCTAATTAAATGCTTTAGCCTTTTGTATAAAACGCTGTATTTGTATGATACATTAACGCTAGTTAGAAGCAGAAATTTTGTAGTTGAGTTGAATCAGCTTCTATTATTTGAAAATAATTTTTATAAATTGAAAACACATATCCACAAAACACACACTTTTAAACTGATTGCATCAGTTGCTCAGTTTAGTTTAGTAACAAGACTAGACTACTCTTGATGAACTGCGTATAAAAAATATTAAGTGGATTTAGACAATTGTCATCATTATGGTAAGCATTTATTTGTGCAAATGAGGTTGCTGCATGCTGCATCCATGTAAGGGAATGGAAGTTTCCTCACTCCACTTTGTGTATAAAAAATGAAACTGGATTTTAAAATGGCGATGAAATTGTGAGTGAAACACAAATGTGAAACTGTGAGTTCCCATTCGAGAACTTCCCAGAGTCCTATTTTACATCATGACGGAAAGATGCAAATTTCTTTTTTGTAAAAAATAGGACCATAACACAACGAAGAGATAAAGGAATGACCAATTTCTCTGTTGCATTCATATGCTTGGAAATAAATGGTAAGAAATATGATAGATTCGTTGCTAGAAATAAAATGAAAAGAGGAAAATCGATGCCCGGTATTTCAGTTCATTTACCTTGTCCTCAATCTTAGAAAACTTGACTCGTCAAAAGTTCCAGGGGACTAGAACAGTTTTATGCAAATGAAGACAAATGCTATAAATATACCTGCCGAATGCGCCCTCGAGCTTACTCTAGTCTTGCAGTTGATGGACTGTTTTCTAATTTTTCTTGCGATAGTATTTTTATTTTATTTCTCAAGACAAAGTCCAATTCAACTGTAAAGTCTTATCTTGAATTTAAAGTTTCTGAAACTTGTAGCTTTAATTCATTTTCAAAGCAAATGCTTTACGATTTTAACCTAGTAACTTTTGAAGAGTTATACCTTCATAAAAATGAAAATCAAATTTAGAATTTCTGCGTCCAAATGGGCGACTTTTATAATAAGTGCCCTTGTGGTGATAGGCAATGCCAACGCTAGTCTTTTCGACATTACTCCAGAGACAAACCAAGTGAACACTGGGGGAAATTCAGGACTTGGATTTGGTAAGAATTAATATTAGATCTTTTAGTAAAATTGAAAACTTCAAAGAAATGTAATATAAAGTAGCTTTTTTCATTGTCTAAAATTCATTTGCTTGGATTAATTTTAGATGCATCTCTGGGGGCGAGTAAATCTTTTCACGTGGATTCTGATGTGGAGAAGCCACTGGTAGACTTAATCAAATTTAAGTCAACACCGTCAACAACACCTCCACCGCCGCCACCACCTCCTCCACCCCCGCATTATCAACCACCCCCACCAAACTACCGTCCCCCTCCACCTCCCCCTCATGGTAGACCTTGCAAGCGCGACACTGCAAATGCAGCCGGTGGAGCTCAACCTGATCCCAATAATCCCAACCCTAACTCTCAGCAACAAGTACCACCCCAGGCCCCATCGCTAGCTGATTCTGATGCTGAAGCTGATGACAATGGTTCTGATGACAGGAAACGTCGCGCAGTCTCTCAGGTCGAACCTGTCCAGATGGAAGAAAATTTTCGCAAATTTATGCAAGCCAACAACATAACTTTGAGCCAGAATGAGGAAGACCTCATCGCAAAATTCAAGAATCATCAGAAGGAGCAGCTTAACCAAAAGCACACCAGAAGTGCTCCAGCACACCAACCAGGTCATCCCGCTACAGATCCAGCTCTTAACGCAACTGAGGAAGCCCTACATCAACACCAGGCCCGAATGCCTCCAATGGCTGGAATGGGAAATCCGCAGATGGGTGGTCAGTCAATGGGAATGAGTGGTCCGTCAATGGGAATGGGGGGTGCGTCAACGGGGATGGGTGGTCAGCAGATGGGAATGAGTGGTCCGTCAATGGGGATGGGTGGTCAGTCGATGGGGATGATGGGAGGTCAGCACATGATGCGAGCGGCTGGCGACCAAGCAGTTCCCAATAATCAGCAAGCAGCACACAACGCCACCGAGGAAGCCCAGCATCATCTACAAACCAGAGCTGCTCCAGAACAGGGTGTTCCTGTAGGTCAACAAGCAGTCCACAATGCCACTCAAGAAGCTCAACATCAGCAACATGCCCGAGTTGCTCAAAATCCATCAATGATGGGAATGCCAAATCAGCAGAATATGGGAATGTCAGATCAACAGAATATGGGAATGCCAGATCAACAAAATAATATGGGAATGATGATGGGGGGTCCACCAACGATGGGGGGTCCACCAATGATGGGGGGTCCACCAATGATGGGGGGTCCACCAATGATGGGGGGTCCACCAATGATGGGGGGTCCGCCAATGATGGGAGGTCCACCAATGATGCGAGCTGCTCCAGAACAAACTGTTCCCGGAGGTAAACAAGCAGTCCACAATGCCACTGAGGAAGCTCTACATCAACACCAGGCCCGAGTGCCTCCATCGATGGGGGGAATGGGAAATCAGCAGATGGGTGGTCAGCAAATGGGAATGAGTGGTCCGCCAATGGGGATGGGTGGTGGTCAGCCAATGGGGATGGGTGGTGGTCAGCCAATGGGGATGAGTGGTGGTCAGCCAATGGGGATGAGTGGTCAGTCGATGGGGATGATGGGAGGTCAACACATGATGCGGGCGGCTGGTGACCAAGCAGTTCCCAGTAATCAGCAAGTAGCACACAATGCTACTCACGAAGTTCAACATCAGCAACATACCAGATCTGCTCCAGAACAACCTGTGCCCGGAAGTCCTAATTCAACAGCTAACGCTACAGCAGACCCACATCACCAACAGCACGTTCGCTCCGCTCCAGAACAACCGGTTCCTGGTAACCCAAATCCAGCAGAAAATGCCACTGCAGATGCTCAGCATCAACAACACGTTCGCGCCGCTCCAGAACAACCGATTCCTGGTAACCCAAATCCAGCAGCAAATGCCACTGCAGATGCTCAGCATCAACAACACGTTCGCGCCGCTCCAGAACAACCAATTCCTGGTAACCCAAATCCAGCAGCAAATGCCACTGCGGATGCTCAACATCAACAACACACTCGTGCAGCTCCAGAACAACCCATTCCTGGAAGCCCAAATCAAGTAGCAAATGCCACTGACGCTCAAAAGGCAGCAGCTAACGCAACAGCAGATGCCCCACATCAATTACACGTACGTTCCGCTCCAGCACAAGCAGTTCCTGGAGGTCAACAAGCCCCAGTTAACACCACTGCAGATGCCAAACATGAAAAGGAAAAGCGTGCCATCTCTCCCAGAATGTATGGTATGGTTGATCAAGTAATGAATTATTTTAATTAAACTAGACAGAGTATAGTTTTAAAAAGAGATACAAAAATATATTCTTTAAAATAGCATTTTAATCGCAAAAAAATACGTAAAAAATAAAAAATCGTTTACGCGTTTTACCGATACACTTATATCTTTTTTATTGTTTCCTGTGTCATTTATTTTCGCATTAATCTTGTTACTTTGTATTTGCATCTGTAAACCATGTTTGATTGAAATGCATACGACAACGACAAATTAAATCACCTGCATTGCATGAAGTCATATCGCACAGAGGAAGAAAATCATATAAAACTTTAGAAGAATCAGTAAGCCAATAATACCTAATCATAAAAATGCATCATAAATGTATTGCTATTACTCACCAAAGGACATTCAGTGATCAGTTCAGTCATTCAGGCCAATTGCCAATCTGAGCATAAAATGTAGCATATAAAGATATTCATATAAAGAAATATACAAGATGAGGGCCATCAGATCGCATGAAATGATGAGGGCTTCTCAGAGGTCCCTGATGTTTTTCGATAGGTGAGCGTCACTAACTTTGTAAGGTATGTTGTGACGCGTGGTAAAAGAACGTTTATGGGAATGATAAACTATTTGTCGATGATTGTGGTGTGGTGGTGGCGGAGGAGCCTTATTATGTAATGTGTATAAATACAGGTGATTTGGGACACACCTTGGCAAATCTCGTTTAACTCTGTATCGAGACCGACAAAAAAGCAGAGGTCTGTTCTCTGTCTTATCATTGCACCGTTAGATTTGGCTTTTTCTTCGTCTGCATTTATTTTCCCGTATAGTGTAGTTGACTTAAAGGAATTAATTTTAAGTTTAGATTTTACATTATTCGGGAGAAACATATCCTGAAAGTTCATATAAGAGAATTATATAATTGTGTTTAAAGTATTTTATTCGGCTAAAAAGTATTTTGTGGGGAGTGTCCACTGAACTGTTAAATCGTTTTCAAAAATTATAGTTTTGAGTGTTAAATCAGTTACTGGTAGCACAATGAAGTTAGCCGTAGTTGGAGTTGTGTGTTTGCTCCATGTTGTGGGGCTGACTCATGGAGCAAATCCTAATTACTCGTATCATGTTAAAATTGATGATCCAGCTTATGTGAACTTCCAGGAAAAAGCAGAGACGAGGAAAGGCGAGGATGCACAAGGATTTTACAGGTAAAAATTTCCGATCCCTTTTTGATCGTTGGCTTAGAAAACCAATATTGAGGGTAATATGATACACTTTGGAGCAAAACCTTTAAGTATGGATGGATCATACAAGGCAACGAAGACAAGACGTAATAGTTAATCGTAGATATAAAGAGCAGGCAGCATTGATAGGTAGGCATTAGCATGATGACTAGACAGAAGCTCAAACAAAAGCAACCTTTTAGTTTTTTATGCACACAAAGCCACAGAAAATGATTAATGACATTTCTCAGGTGGATATTACGATGACGGTGGTGGTGTGCAAAGTAAAGCAAAAAGGAACGCGTGTTCTGCTCTCCCGAGACGAGACGATCACATTAGATACAGACTAGCAGGATCACATCAGAATTATTAAAATGTTTCGTCGGAAAATGCAAGTTGGAGACTACTTCCAGAAATGTGAAATAAATGGAAAACGATTTCCTGTCTATTTAGAGTTGGTTGATGAACTTACAAAAGTAAATCCAAAAAATATGATCATGTGACGGGTGGCAGAAGGCAAGTGCATTTAGAAGCATTATGAATTTTACTTAATTCATTCATTAGTTTACAGGTAGACAAATTACACTTGCATGCGTACTTTACAGCAGCGTATTAATGCGAAGTAACATCCACAAATAAATTGTATATTCGTTTTTATTATTTATTTCCATTCCATTATATATAAATCGAAATGTACTTCTAATTATGATTATCATAAAAGGTTGAATTCATAAAACAAAGTAATTTAAATCAAATCGTTTGTAAGTATGCATAACTTATAAAATGACAGGTATTTATTGCTGTTCTAGAAGCGGCATAGCACTGTAGACCAATAGTTAATTTCATAATGTTCAATTGAATATCAGGAGATCAGGAATATTAAATGGTGCAGCGATTTCAAATATTTCGGAGTGCATTTATAAACAGGAGTTTTTCAAAAATAGGGCAAGGTACATAAAAAACTGCTTTGTTGTACACAAAAATTTATTGATTAATTTTGGCATGTTTATCGCCTGAAGCGGGGACAAACCTGCTTGTGAATTAAGCAAAAGATGTGGTTAAAAGAAGGAAATTATATAGCAGCAATGAATGGAGGATGACTTTCTGAGTGAGATGCACTGCACTAAACGCATTCACATTTTCAGCCGATCCCTTGTTTATAGTAGTCAGTCAGTGATGAAAAGACATAAACATAAATGAGCTGAAAGAAGTTCAAATATTGCTTCTCATAACGAGAGTAGTCAAAGATTTAAATGCTGTCATTGTCATTTTGTCAATAAAATCTGAATTGTTGAACTGAAAATCATTTCCCTTTCAAAGCATTTTTTTTACTCAAGACGCTTGCACATTGATTCGAAGCTCGAAATGGCAATGGTATTATGCAACTTATATTGAAAAGTTAGGTAGTTGTCACTCTCAGCGAAATATAATTTAAAAATTTATAAGATAATTCCAAAACAGTAAATGGTTACGATCGATTTTTACAACTGGACTTACGCAATAAAAAATGGAAAAATACAAATAAAAATTAATTTTATTTTTGAATTCAGAATGAACTCTTCGGCATGCAAAGTACCTATTGATTAAGTTGCACAGACAATGATACACGATACACGTGTGTGATGTGTGGACGATAGAAAAAAATAAAACTAGGCGATGGTATGTCAATGACAAATTGACTCGCACGAGAAGACGATTAATTTCTGTATAAAATAGACCAAACAGTGCAGCTTTAACAAATGACAGGGTTAGGGGCAATGTGATTCATTCTTTAAAAAGAAGTGACTATACAACCAAGCAACTTCCGACTTTCTTATAGATGTGATGAATGAGTAGTTGTTTTATTTTAGACCGCACCTTATTGAGGATGCATCACTAATAATGATGACTTTATTTTACGAGAATCAAAAAACGATTCCTTTTGGTTTGCGGTTAACCGACCTTATCATTATCATAAAGACCAAGGGTAGCGGTTAGATGGATTATTACATAAGAAAGAATGCTTGCGCCTCCCACCTGACACATTTCTGTATAAAATTTTCTTAAAGCTTGATTGAGTGGCCGAAGAAGTCATAAAAGCTAGTGCTGTCTTGAGTAAACTTGCAAAATCATTCCCCGTCATCATTCTTTGATCTTCTGTTAAGCTAATACAGTAATGATTTTGCATGAATTGAGATGTTGTTTTAAAATATGGGGAAATCGACCACCGAGACAGCTCAATATTATCGAAAATTTCCTCGTCATTCATTTCCTGTTTGTTTCATAACATTTCCTGCTGAGACTTTGAAAATTCTTAGTTTTTAAGTAAAATTTTTATATTTTAGACTACATGTGTTGAATTGTAAATCGGTAAACTGTAATTATTTGGTAATTTCACAGTGTGCTGGAGCCCAACGGTGCCTTGCGAACAGTCAGTTACACAGCCGACGAAAGAGGTTTTAACCCCATCGTGAGCTATTCATATGGACACCCTCAATCCTCTGTATCGGTGTCATCAGCCACCGGCCCAGCTTCCATTGTGAAGCAACCCGGAGTGTATGCTCCAGCTTACGTTGCTGACAACCGAGTTCAAATCGTCGACAAATCAAATATTTATGCTGCTCCACCACCAGCTATTAACTTTCAAGCATTTAGTCTGCCAGGACCATCCGCTCCCGTTGTCGTACCAGCTCCATTGAGACAAGTTGCCCCAGTTGTTAAAGCATCCGCCGCCATTGCTACTAATTATGCTCCAGCTTTTGTACCATCTCATGCTGCCTACTTGCCACCAACTCAGCCTCAAGTATTGACCGTGGCCGCTCCACCACCACCTCCCCCTCAAGTTATCGTCCGTCAACAACAATTCGTCGCCTTGCCCCAACCCCAACCTCAAGTTTTTGCTGTTCCACAGCCTCAAGTCGTTGTACAACAACAACCAGCCATCGCCCTCACCAAAGTGGTCCAACCAGCCAAGTATCTCACTGTTCCTACTGCCAAGGTTGTAAAAACTGCTGCTGTTGTCAAAGACTCATACTCTGTACCCCCAAGAAATACCTTCAGAGATCCAAACGCCCCATCCTATCCAGATTCCGTTAAAGTCAGTGAGCCAGTCGCAGACTACGGGCCACCATCTTACGTTCCTCCTCCTCCACTTGCTGAAGTTACTCCAGTGAAGGTCGTTCAACCTGTTGTACAAAAAGTTGTAGCAGCTCCACCACCACAAATTGCTTATCAAAAGGTTGTAGCAGCTCCCCAACCTCAAATTGCATATCAAAAGGTTGTAGCAGCTCCTCCACCACAAGTTGCCGTTAATCCAGGACTTTATGCTAGCGCTATAGGATATCACACCCATACCAACAACCCAGACTCCTATATTCACGCCTATGGAACTCAAGGTTTCCAGGTCACTTCCTCTAGAAAATTTAACAAAGGTTTCTTGTCAGCTCCAAGACTTGTCCAAGCACCACAGCAATTGTATGGCCCACCTGCTGTCGCCGTTGCTCAAAAGGTCGTTCAGCCCGCTCCAGTTTATGGGCCTCCAGCTTACGCTGTAGCTCAGAAGGTAGTCCAACCAGCTCCTGTTTACGGACCACCTCCACAACAATTGAGAGTCGTTGCTCCACGTCCAGTATATGGACCTCCACCAGCCAAGTTCGTCCAGCAAGTCCAACAAGTACAGCAAGTACAGCAAGTAGCTGTTGCTCCTCCTCCACAAGTGGTGCAAAATTATGTCTCTTATCCACCACCAGCCCCAGTTGCCGTTGCTGCTCCAGTAGCTCAAGTTGCTGCTGCCCCTGTTGCTATTACAGGAAAGAAACAAAATCCTCTCACTTTCGCCTACTCCTATGATCAAGGTGGTGCAAAGGTCTCCCATTCTTACTCAGGAAGTGGCTGGTAAAACTAGGAAAACATTAGATTTCAAAAATTTCGTTTCATAAAATCTGCTTAATTCATGACGACTGATTTTTAATTAACAAGCAGTTCAACACTATCATTCAAAGAATGTACCTTGAAGCAAAGTGTCTACGTTTTAGCTATAGATATTAGGAACCGTTATCATTGTTCTTGTTGACCAAATTAAGTAAAAACTCAAAAGTCAACAAAAATTTCTCATAAAAATTAGATGACCAATTCTCAAATTAACGAGCTATATATTACACATAACTTTAGCTAGTTTTAAAAGTTTAGTACAATTGAGAACTAATTATTATTAGGTAGGGAGGTAAGTTTTCATAGATGAATAATTATACTTTAATGTAATCAATTGAAGAACTCAGTCATTTGGAAATGGCGTCTTCTATCTATCTACTTGTTGTACCAACAATCTTTTACATAATATGCTTACATTGTAATTGAAAACGGCCACTCTGCTGCTCGTTTAGCAATTTTGGTGATAATGATAATAATCATCATCATGACTCTATTGATTTCATTTTTGTCTACCCTGCTGTTACACTTTTTATTATAATTTTATGATTTTTTTCACCTGTACAGGTGTCGATAACTCATAAGAGTCTACATAATAGCAAAATCCAGCCATTCCACTTTTTTATTATTACTTTGCCATATCTGCACTGTGTAACCTTCTTATTCATTCGTCCTTCTTCGACCTTCACTTTTCCTTCTTGGTCCCTTTATGAATGGGAGAGAATTTTTCAAAGATACACACACATCATGTTTGCTCTGTTTAATGTTTCGACAACTCAAGAGCAACATTGTTGCAATTGCAATGCAACGCTTTGAAAATGTGCCATTTATGCGTAGGCAATAAGTGTGATGTCTGCCTGGTGCCTTACCTGCCGCTGCATTGCCAGCCCTCCTCAGCCCACATAATTTTTTTCCTGTATAACTAGTTTGGGTGTTGATCGGGTACTTAATCGAAATATCTACATTTTTATGGTAAAATATCGAATGATGATAGAATTGATAGATGACATGTTGCCTTTTGAAATCTCTGTGGATGAAATACTATCAACAATTAACATTTTATTTCTAGCCGTCTCTTCACAGTCGTGCTATTTTATAAAAATTAATTTATTAAATAAAAAATCATCAAAATTACCAACAAACCCGTCGTAGTAGCTTATTATGTAATTTTTTATGCAGTTGTTTGTTTGTAATGAATGACATTGGCTTATTTGTTTTTAATCGGCCGACATTGAATGCTATTTTGACGGTCAATTGTATAAGTTTATGTGCATGCTTTGTTATCTTCTCAGGGGAGTTTGACATTTGAACTTGTTTTGATTGTTGAATGTGTTTTATTTTAATTGTTTTCTTTGGATGTGTAAGTGTGCATGTAGGGTTATTGGAGGAGCATGTTTGTTTTAGTTTATAAACCGTTTTTTGTGATACGCTGTGTTTAGTTGTGTCTGTGTCATATATTTATGTGATGTGTAACTTCTTTGTCTATTGTAACTGGTTTAAATGTAATTTGATATATGTTGTGATTTTAGTAGCTTTTACTTGATTGAATGTACCTGTTACCTGTGTCGTCTGTAAATTTTTTTCATTGATTTGCTTTAAGTTTGCATGAATCTCTACTCTATACCTTATACTTTAAATACCTGTCAACACCTCTCCTTTCCTTTACACCTTTTTTTGCACCACAAACCGACCTTAATGAAACAAATATTTTATCTTTATCTAATTTAATGTAATGTATTTCAACCTTGTTATTTTAAAATTATTTTGTAGGTATTCTTGAATAAATAAACATAAATATTGGGTGGTTAGTATCATCACTCAATCACCGACATAATAATGTAATATAGTGATACAATGCATTAATTTCTTGTCACCTCACCTTGTTTGCTCTACAAGTCGAAAGTGGCGGTGGTGATGATAAATGGAACACAATATATCATCATTATCATGAGCAAAAAATCATGCTAAATGTAAAGTTAATCTTTTGAAAATGACATTTGCACTAAATTAATATGGATGATGATAATAATGATGAGTTAACAAGATTTGTAACCCACACATATTTGCAATGTAAGTTAGGTTTTTATTCTTATCCATGGTCCCTTTGAAAAAAAACACTTATTTGCGGTGGTGCGGAGATTACAATGAATCATCATAAATTTTAGGGATGTTCAAATCGGTAAAATATCTTTACAAGCAATTCATTTAAGGAATTAAATCTGACTAAAAAAGCGGCATTGGTCGTGATGAGATGTTTTTCGTTGAGCATTGAGTTGTTAGTGTTGATTCTTACATGCAAACTAATAAATGCACAGTCAGTGGGCCATTGTTTCGTTGTCGAGCCCACATTGACATATTTGGGTGATCTTGTCCATTTTACTTTCGCCATATCCAATACAAAGTTTAAGAATCATTACTGCATTACACGTAACATTAGCAAACCATAAACTTTTGACAATATTTATGGATTAATGTCAAAAGTCTGCCTTGAACAAACGACACATGCTTATTAACCACTAGCTATTTAAATATGCATCCATAAATTGTTGTATTATTATAATGCACCTGTATGCTTATTAGATTACTTTACTTCTAAAAGCGAACAATTTGCTACATGATGTCGTGACTTTGTAGTCTTGTTTTCTACTTTGTGGGCATGGTATGGGATTACTTGGCACACAATTCCATGTATTCAATATTGTACGCACACACGTTTCTTCCGAAGATGTTCACTTGTATTAATTGAAAAATTTGAATAATATTATCATGGGCATGTGAGATGAATATTTGTAAACCTCGTTTCATGCCTTGTGCAACGCAATGTGTCATGCAGAAGGCGAGAGCTACACGTAAAATGAACAGTATGAAAAATTGATGAAAGTAATTTCAGATAATGTTTGTTCTAGACAATACATTGCTGTAAAAAAGACAAAATGTAATTGAATGAAAGTAAGTTAATCTCAGCAAAACATGAAATATGAGGAAAAAGGAACTATCAAGGCTTCCCATTGACAATGGCCTGGATAGTTGTGCGATACCAAACCAGCCACATGGGCGGATTTTTGTATGCAAATTATTTTTAAAATAGACTGAAATAGACAGTTACAAAAGAAATGAGATCATGAATGGACAAATTGTATTAAAGTAGTAAGTTAAGTAGCTACTGTGTGTGTAAAAAGCAAAACTGTGTGCCATTCACTGCAGCTTAATCTCATTTTTTATGAAATGCTTGTGATTTTAAGATCTTGTAAGCTACTGACGTAAGCTTATGTTTCTGATTGTTCATTTTATTAGTATAGTTTGATATTGTTCTGCTCGATAAAAATTAAATGAAAAGGTGAATATTTGTTTACCTGTATTGTAGTAACAGGCATAATCAGCTTCAATTCAATGAAAATGTAAAAGTAAATTGTATATTATTTTTGCGTGCTGGCAATATAAGTATATATGTAAAGTTTAGGTAAATGGCAAATTATGTGTATCTTGTTTTAGCCGTTACCTCATGGGAATCTTTATCATTATTTAACAAGGGAGAAAACAAGAGGGTAATAAATTGTTTACGGAACAATAGCCATTTTAACTGTGCACTTGACTATGCTCTTGGCAGTTATTAACAAGAATGGGTGCGCGATCACTGCTCATTTGTCAATCCAATGCATTAAATTTATCGTTTGCCATATTGGGATAAAATAAATTCTTAAGCCAGTGTAGTTGAATGTCATTGCTAGTTTATAATATCATTTTGATCTCTTTCAGTTAAGACCTTCTCCCTAAACTTCTTGAATACCCTTGAAAACTACTGTGACTGTGGAGCACATTGATAAGTTGTGCTTGCGTTCTTTTCCCTTATGGCTAAATTTTCCATGAACCTTTTCATCTTTCAAGTGGAATTCCATTCCATGCTGCTTCTTAAAGGTTACAAACTCATCTTGAAATAAAGTTCCCCTACAGTTTTACTAACAGCATAAATGTCTGAATTGGAGCGCTGAGGGTAGGAAAAACATTTTCCTCTTTCAGACCAATTGTTTCACACATGTAGTCAAATTTTTGAGACTATTCAAATTATACTAAACTACAATTTTCAACTATTCATCGAGATTGTTGTGTATGCCAGGGTTAGCTACAATGACTACTACTGATCAATGCATTGTTGGTGATATTGTAACTTGTCTTTTCATACATTTTCTTCTTCATGATCTTCATGTGTCATGTTTTTCTGGCTTCCTTACAAAGAGCAGGAGCCGCCTTTATTGTGTTCAGTAAACTACTTCGTCATTCCATAATTTAAAATAATCTTACATGGTCAATAGTTGTGAAGATATAGACAAAACGACTTAAAGTACGAGTACATCTATACACAAGTACCACTTACATATCATTTTTTATATCGATCGTATTAGAATTTTGAAATATTATAAAAATTAAGAATGAAAGACAACCTACATGTAATGATAATTGTATGAGGTAAACATTTGCTTTAGATCATTTATATTAATGAAATGGATTAAATGGTGTATAGAGTTCGTTAAAATCGCTAATCCTCCGCTGTACAGAAAAACAGTTACTTGGAATGTTCATATTTAAAGATGGAGCTATTATATTTGCTGTACTTTGTTACTATTCATTGCGCATTGTCGCCACTTAACATCATAAATTTTTTTCACTGATTCTTCCTTAATTAATTTTTAAATAGATTCTAATGAAAGGTAAAGTTTGAATTATGCGCATTTAGCAAAAGAGAACCTTTCGTAATTGTAACAATAGCCAAAGTTTTGTTTCGAATTAAGCAATTTAATAAACTTTGTTGGTGGTAATAATGCTGTCAGGTTTGGTGATTTGATGATAATGATAATTGCTTTGTTATTATTGCAAGGGATGCAATCGATTGCGTATATGCTGAAGTAATACAAGAGGGTTAACAAGGGTCTCCTCACGTCATCCATGGACTGCAGTAACTGTCGAATATGACAAATGAATGAAAATTCGCCGTATAGTTTACAGCTTTTGTTGGTGGTTGTAAACTATTCGGTACTTGCAATAATCATACAAAAGCTTATGTCGATGAGCGGCTAAAAGTGGAGATGCTAAAATGGAAGAAGGTTCTGTGAATTTAAGTTAGCACGCTTACGCTTACATTGTATAAAATATTATATTGTCCTCCACATTTTTTAGGTTTCGACAACCAAGTTGATTGTCAAAACCATGAAATAAATTAAATTATTTACGAGTTTGATGATAGACGGATAACAAATTATTGCAGCATGGCATCAGTTCAAAGGTATGTTTGCCAAGCCATGGCAAGTATGGCAGACACAGGTCAAAAGTAGCAAATTGCTGCTGTGTTTTAAGGCCTGGGGCAAGGCAGTCATTCTCATTTTCATTTTAAAGAAGGAGGTACTTTGTCCTCCGTAAACATTTAATCTACCTAAGTCAGACATTAAAAAATACAGTTGAAATTTGCGAATTTGGATGAGAATATGCAACCGTTTTGTTGATAGACACATTTCGCATTGCATGTGTACTTGTGCTGCATATATTACTGATGAACTTACGTTAGATGGACTGCTTTTCAGATTACCGAGTACGAACACATTTAAACGTGAGCAGAGTACCAGGAAGAATCAATAAAATATCAATCATACCTGTTGTGGTAGTGTGTAATGAAAAAATCATGATAAGACAATTTGTAACGAATGCCATGCAAAGTAATCACATTATTGCCTTATCCGTTCAATCTCTTTTTAAAATGAAATTTATTACATGATGTGAGCAAAATAATGAATCGAATGATTTAGACCACCATCGTCTCGGATAATATTAGAAATAGATTCTACTGCACAAGTGCACACTGCATTTATGATATGATATAGCAATCCTATTATAGTATGTGTATTTTCTAAAACAAAGCAACTGAACGCTGATTTTTGTTTGCATTTACACTGGTCTTGTTAATGGTCAAACTGGTGTGGTATCGATGTAATCACTCTTTTTTTAAAATAGACATGATCTTTTATGTAAGTTGAAAATGAATGTGACATTTTTTATTAGCCTTGTACTTTACATTATAAAAGATGACAAAATGCCTGTTTTGCCAGATATGTAGTATAATATAAGTCATCCAAATATGCATAGACAACTTCATGATTGGATAATCACACGTTTTCTAGATTGGGATCATTTACGTATATTAATAAATTTATAACAAAAGCGAAGCGTTTAGAAATACGATTAGAATTATTAGTAATAACAATTTGTTACAATTTGTGTGAACTCTCATGCTACTTATAATTGCCTCTTTCGAAATTATAAAAATTAATAATTCAAACCACTAAATTCAGCTCTTGCAGCTTGATACTGCCCACTAAGGGAGTCACTCCAACCAAACACTGAGCTTGCCAAAGATGAAAGATTGGCTCCTGTCGTACCACTCCAAAAATGGATAAACTCACCACGGTTCATCGTTCTAGCAAATGTACTATTATCCTGGATTGCCTTTGGGAAATATTGCTCCCTTAAAATTAAAAATCTATTGAGAACGGAACCTCCTCCATAACTCTTATATATTGTGAGGTACCACTGACTAAACAATGGAATAGAAGCAAGATTACTCTCCGATTCTTGTGTCACTTGAGTTGCCCACCTTTCTCCATCTGTAGCTCGTCCTATACGTTGATAAAAATCATACACGAAAATGTCTGCCCAATTTGGTTCCATTCCGGGATAGCGAATACCCCTTGCATTTTCAGAAACTATTTGAGCCATGTTCCGGGCAATGAGGTCAGTAATAGTGGAATTCTCAGCGGACCAGTCTGTGGACCCCACTTCAATAGCGTTTACATAGCCTCTACTACTATCCAGGTAGCTCGAGTAATTAAGTTCTTCAGCAAGAAGACTCCCATGGAGGACCACATAAAGTCGGTTTAGTGGACCAAATCTTCCATACATCATAATAATACTTTCCCATAAGTTTCTTATGAAAGAAATTGGCCATATAACATTCTCGGGGTTGTTCACATTGTGGTCAAAGTAAATTACAAGACGCTCTTCGTTCACAGGTCTGTAATAATTGGATGCTTCGATGCGTTTTACCCAAGTTGACTCTGGTGGAGGTAATGTAATTGAGGAGAAAGATACAGTGACTGTTGTACTTGAAGCAACCAGACAGCCTAAATAGTACAGAAATAAGAATTTAGAGCTTTTGAAATGGTAATACAAGAGGATTTTTTAATTAGTTGTATTAAAATTTCAAAATACCAGAATCTTGGGGTAACGTGCAAACCAATGCCGTTGGAGAAAAGTAAAGGCCTATTGGACAAGTACTTGGTGCTGCAATGTTTGCTTCCCGTGAGCACACGTAAAATTTTGTACAATCCCTTAGATGAGGATATCGTCCAACTGGTCGTCCAGTGCAGATCATGAAGTCCGGCAATTTTGTAGCTGCTGGTGTCGTCGTTGTTGGTGCTGGGGTCGCTGGGGAGGGGTTTGATAAGACATTAATTCTATTTTGTAAGTCGTTGGGTTTGCTTGTGAGCATTATGCCTAGCCAAGTTAAATATGGAGTTAAGTTGAGAAACATTTTGCTTGCTAGGAAAACGCAAAATTTTAATTCGGGTAACAGGTCAGTCCTGTTGGCACCACCGTATTTCAAAGTTGAACTTGAAATGATTTCGTTAAACTCGCTGATAAATAAAGATAGAAAACCATTTTACAAATAAAATGATGCGTTGCTTTGATTAAATACAGGTAGTGAATGTGCATAATGGAAAATAAGTATGTGACGTAAGTAGTGATATGAGAATTTACATTTCAAAATACAAATGCTAGCACCAAATTTTCCCATGTACTAAATTAAATCAAATTATGCATTCACTCACACGTGGCCAGGCTTTCATAAAAATCACACAACTGGAGAAAAATGGATGCAATATAAAAGTTAACTATTGTGTGCTATGAAATTTAAATGTCAATGAAACAACTTTTCTGGGATCTGGAATACGATGGCGCGATATTATTTTGATGGCAAAAGTGGCATGTAATAATCTATTACTAATGGCTCAATTCAAGTTTTTATGTTTTTAAAATACATACTTGCTTAGAATGCAACTAACTTAAAAATATGGTAGTGAATGTAACACGGAAGCAGTTTCGTAGTTTCATGACATAAGCTTACAACTTTTGATTATCGATGTCGATTAGAAACTTTTTACAACGCATGCGATACAAATTCCTGTGAACAAACCAATTATCTAAAATTATTGAAATATTCTGCTAGTTAAAGGTAGTACACCGTACATACTCTGTATATCTTTTGAAAACAAAGCCAAGCCCTAGCATTTTACAAAATCAGTGATAATATCAAAATGCCAGTTAAAGTTATAATAGTCATTATTAAACAACTTTTATTTCAATATAAATTCAGTTAAGGAAACACTTGTATTTTGACTAAAGATTTTAAATAGACTACAATATATGACTAACGACGCATTACTTTAGGGTCCATGTAATGCTTCGTTTTCTGATTAATTTTCCGGTATAAAAATCTAATACGTTTCTTTAGTAAATGAGCATGTCGGGGATACGCTGCTGTAAACATTCTTCCAAATAGTGCTCTCTTTCTCAGTAGCATCTAAAAGCATTAACAAAAACATTCAATATAATTTAGTAACAGTTTAAATCTATCAATGCAATTAAATAAACATGTTGATAGTTATTTTACGTACATGATATTCACTGCCCTGGAAGCCTCTTAGCCACGAAGGAATTCCATAAGCAAATTTAATAGGACGAATATTTTCATCATCCCCTAAAATGTCAATGTAATCATTTTGGCCAAATAATGCTCTCTTCTCGCTCCACGAATTCTTTGGTACATATGGAGGAAGGGGTAGCTTTTTAGAGGTTGGAACACGGGGGAGTAGTCCTTTGAAGTCAACCTATTTGTATTGACAACAATAACAACAGATTAAGTTAGCATTTTTTTGGTACTGTTAAAATTAGATAGATTAAAACCCACAATAATTTTCTGTTTTAGTAATAGAAAATATTATGCACATTTTTCGCCTTTCACCTTATCTTTATATCCCCATCGACGCTTGAGAATAGCCGGTTTGTCCTCATGATACCGATAACGAACCGGGTTTACAAATGCTGCGGATAATGCACCCGTCGACACTTTAAAAGCGTTAAGCAGTGAGTTCCCACAAGTTGACGCGATGGATGAAATGGGAAACATCTTCAAAGTTGAGAAGAGATGTTACCCTGCACACTTGTAAAGTTGTAAATACTAACACTCTTGTACCTGTTCCTCTTAATGGATACATAAATCATAAATCTATGTCTTCATTCTCACTTTGGAAAGTGAACACTGGACACTGTTAGCATTCACTTTCTTGCACAGGAAAATGTAATTTCAATGCTTAATATTTATCGAAAACTTAAATATAACAAAACAATAACTAACTTATTATCTAAATTATTAATCAGCAGTCAATCGAGCGAGTCGTTAAATTTCCAGGTGATGTTATGGTTTGAGAAACAGCTTAGCTTATAAAAACAGCATAGGGGTAACACTCGCCGCTCAGCCACTTGGATGCATGGGATAACATCAATGCTCTTTGGCATGCATGCATACATTTCATTGAAGCGATAGATGTATAGTAAAAGTGAAGTACATAAACGTACGAAGCGTCGTCTCTCATCTCTGCAATTTTGCGAAGGTAGCTTTCGAACTTTTATATCTTGGAGCTGTCATGAATACAATTTAATTATATTTCGTAAGAAAATTAAATTTTTGTGAAGTTAACTGTCTAGTCACTTGTCAGTTTAATGATTAATGTCACATTAAACGATATTTTGCAATTTTTGTGTGTTATTTGTCGTCCAAAATTGTAGAGTTGTCCCATGAATTTTCCCTATTACCCATGCCTAGCCTATAAATTCATACAGTAAAATACTGGAGCGTTAATCTAACTGGCGACTTTATATAATAGTTTTTTTAAAAATAAAGCAAGGCCAGAGTTTAGTATGTCCTATCGTTCCCAATCTGTTGGAGGTTCTGATATAAGTGAAACGTTAGCAGAACTGAGACGACCTGTATTAGGCCTTCGACTTGGAACACCGTTAATACTTCCACAAGGATACGGATGTGTTGTAATGACAGGGTTAGCTAGCGTTTTGCTTCTGTCCTGGAAATCTATGAAAGTTTCTTCAGCAAGACGAGATTTTCAAGTTCCAAATCCATTGACCTATTCTGATAAATGTATGGCATTTAATTGTGTATACAGGTATGAATTATTAGCAGCGCAAACCATTTAATCAACAACTGCTTATCTGTAAACACTGTGTTCATTACTTTCTACGGGATAACTTTACAGGGCTCTACAAAGTACGGTGGAAATTTATCCACAATTTTTATTCCTTTTGTTAACGGGGGGTCTGGAAATGCCTTACTTTAGTACGCTAGGTGGAATGATTTGGATACTAGGCCGGTATATTTATGCTAAAGGATATTATAGCGGAGATCCTAGAAGAAGGTAGAAAACTGATACAGCACAACTAATTGGTGGACATTATTAATGATTACTTTAATGAGCAAATTTTTACAACATATTTATTGCTTTAAAAAGGGCAAATGGCTCGTTTTTCGTTGCTGGACATATCATGCTTTGCGTTGCTTCACTAAGATTTGGACTGAAGAGAATGTTCATGTGAAATTGAAGATGCCACGATTCAATAGTATATAGTAAGATGACATGATGAAGGATGATGATAACCAGTGCCTTGAGAAATGAGCTTGTATGACCCAAGCTTGTGACAAGTTTATAAGACTGACTTGTGATATTTTTATTTTGTTAATAAAAATTATCTTGGACACCTGGCAATTTGCCAACAAGTTTGTCAACTACAACAATGCAATGCATAAGTTTTATTGTCCAACTTTATAAAAATTAAGAAATTTTCTGTATACGTACATACAATTTTGACTACTTATTGCTATCATCTTCTTCTGTAATTTCCAATCGTGTTTGGAACTTTTCCACTGCACTCAAAAATGACGAATTCGCAAATTCTGGCCACGAAGTAAATTGCAAATAGAGATCCAAAAGCTGTTCAGATTTCAAGGTGCCAAACTGGGTGAAAATTGTGAATCCCTGTTTAATCAGTCTGACTCCACATCCAGGAATCCATCGTTCCAATTCTGGAATAACTCGACTTGTTCTTGCATACAAATGTTGGCGAACAAAGTACCAATAAGTGAATAAATTGTCTTTCCCAATCTTGTTCAGTACTTCTTCGTTAATTTCAATACGAACTAATCTGAGAAAGTCTGGATCTGAAATGTTCAATTTTTTCTTGTTCACGCCTTTCAGTTCAGTTGTCTCTTTTGCTTCCCAAGGTATAAAAGCTTGACGAGGTATTGTGCCAAGTTCCTTGCATTTAAAAAATGTTTGGAAGAAAACTGAGGTTGGTCGATAAGCCACTAATCCGCTTTCAGGTGTAGCATTACAAATGTGCGCAGCTTTGGGCCCAAGTGCTACAAACATAGTTACTCCAGACCATGGTAAATCGTCTTCAAAGAATACTCGTCTTGACGCATAACATCTTATTAAAAAGTTTACAGTACTGACATGCGGGATGGCTCCAATCAAATATAATTGTTTCTTTTTTGTATTCTTCGCTTTACTGCTATCTGGCTGACCTTCCTTTGTTGTAATTGAAGTCAATATTGAGTTAATACGCTCACCGCCATCATGCTTATCAAGATGATGATGACGTGGGAGATCGTCCACACTGCAGTCTACAACTGATATGTTAAAACGATTGACCAGTCTATCCCCTAAATTTGCACAGTCTTCCAAACAAGTAACATACTTAAACCCAACCCCTTTTATAAGTTCTGAAGTTAAAAGCCCAAGTCCAGAGTGGAGTTCCAGAACCGGCGACTCTATATCTGGCTTTTCGGCTTGAATTAGTTGGCTAACTTTTCCAGCTTCCTTTTTATTTATCAGGTAGACTGTTGTTGGGATAACGGAAGTTGATTTTAGAAATTTACTGGGAATTAAACTAGTCAAACTTGGGGTTTTTATTCCACTGTGTTCGTCTGCGTAATTGAGGACTTCTTGTGCGTAAGCTGATAATGAGAGAGATTTGGATTTATGTTCCTTATTTGATGCAGAAAGTTTTTGCAACGCCTTCCTCTTCTTCTTATCGCGTTTTGTCTTTTCGTTAGACAGTTTTTCGGCAGCAATTTTCTCGTTCAATGCGGCTTCAGTCGACAAGGTTCTGAAACAGTTGTGACAAACTGACGTTCCTAACTGCGATCTTGGAAGAAAGATATTCTTAGAGATGGCTTCACTGTTAATGAAACTGTATCTGGAAGAAATCCTGGTTATCAACATCTGAGATTTTGAAAACATCATCTTGGAATCAGACCACTGCACCGGTGAACGCCAGTCTTTTTCAGCAACCAGATAGAATACCTGGAAAATAAATTACATGTTTTTAGAATGTCAACTTATAATCAGTGTAAATATTTTCATGCTATTATATTTAAGTTTTAAGTATTCCATTGCACCTTGACCTTTTCTTACCTTAACTTGATGGTTTACCAGTTTCAAAATTCAAACAAGCAAAACATTTTTCACTCAAGTTTTGTTGATTTCATGCAATTATGTTGAGCGAGGTGCTTTGAGGTGCATGAAATAAACATACTAACATGCTTATTTTCCAAATTGCAAAACATTGCATGCACATGCTTTTCACTTTACACATACTTTGTATCAACAAAGTCATCTGGTTCTCCAGCCGTATCAGAAGCGGTAACTTGTTGGATAGGTTCTCTCTCATTCTCTCACACGTCAGTTTTCTAACTAAAAAAGGCACAGTTGTACCTAATTTTTTAGAAATATTTAAAAGTGCTAGTTAAAATTTTCACTAAAGTGTAATCAGTCATCAAAGTTTCTGTTGTATTTAGCTATTTTGTTTGTTTAAACAAAGCCGGGATAATCTGGAAAGGCAACAGTATTGGAATCAGTTTTGGTAAGGTAGTGATCAAATGGTTTTAGCTGCGACTTAATCAGGTTAGGTTCCGATTTTTAATTATTGGTCAGCTAATTAGTAAATGCTTGTTTCTTTATAGACCATTATCCATTTTGGTGAACATCATCATCATGAGTGCAAGTGAGGCGACATCATCAGGACCAGGTGCTGAAAAAAACTTGGACACGCAAATGTCATCATTGCAGCTTCAGAATGGAATCAAAATCCATGAATTCAGGGCTCACATCTTGGACATGACCTTTTTCTTTCAAGTAACCAACCTTGGAAAAAGCATTTATCTATGGGTGGGGAACGGCGATGGAGCAATGAATGACTTGGCTTTGGCAGCACTTACTCCTTATGATAAAAAAGGGATGCCTACGACCACTAAAATTATTGGAAGTACTAGCGACAATCTTAGTGAAAGTTTTGCTGCTAAATTGACTAAAAAGCTTGGAAAGCCAGTGTATGTTTCCTTTAATGTAGATTTAGGAGCCATGTACAATACAATTCTTAGTGATATTCAAGATAGGTTGTATGAAGAAATTGCAATGTGTCCAGACAAATTTTAACTTTTCTGTCAGTTTGCTTTATACATATCTACTTGTTAATTAGATTTCAGTATTTACATTTTAGAAATAAACAAGATCTGTGATGTCTTTGTAATAATAGCTATCTTTGTAATCTGCTTTGGCATTTATTGCTTCAATGTTAAAGTAACGACATGAGTGCATGTAAGGTAACTAATTAATGAACAAAAGTCTGTGTGGTAAGCAAAGAGCAAATTATAATTTTTCGTTTAGGTATAATGAAAATATCATTCTCATAATTTGCTCATAATGTATTGTCATGTATGTTGAAAATATATATAATTTACAATAATTCACACGTCACGGTGTTTTTTTTTTGTTGAACAACAAAACAATTAAAGAAAATTAGTCGGCATTAGTATTTATATGCGTGTGAAAAAGTTAGTTGGTATTTCTTTCAATACCATTCTTTTATTCGTTTATGATTGATTAACATTACGTAATACCTGAACAGTAAATTAGAAATATCACTTACATAAAAAGTACATCTTACTTTTAAAATCTCTTACAAAACTATCAAAAAAGTGTTAGCGAGTGACAATTTTCTTTTTAAAAAATACCTAGTTTAAGGTAGATGTGTAGATATATCAGTCATCATCAAGAAGAAATATTGCATTCTGCTTGTTAGTACTAGAAGGTGAAAGACTCAAGGGAGGTATTTGAGCTTATTTGAATCTTAGGTGTGAAAAGGCAGATTTAAAGTTGTACCATTAGCAAGTATTTTTTATATACAGCTGGGTTAGTAGAAAAATGAAGAAAAGATTGAAAGTTAGTTAGAAAAAACCGTGCATACAGAAAAGAAGGTAGAAAGAGAGAAAGAGTAAGGTAGAAAGAACAAAACAAGAAGAACACGACAAGAGATCAGAAAAGAAATATGGAAATGAGCAAATAAAGTAAATTATCCGCTCTATTTTAAGCAATTAAAGTATACGCATATACTTTGTAAGTTCACCCGAAGATCCGACCATCATTCAGAAAGCGTATTTAGAATGGAGTAGAGCAATAAGATTGTGTACTTTGGCATTCAGAGGACATATTGAGGGAAGAAGGGTAACAGTTATCTTTGGTATGTTTCATGTGTTAAAATCCTAGGGATTATTGTTTAACCGTAGAATCCTCCAAGATGTCCGTGTCCACCGTATCCCTTGCCGATGAAGGCGGGGTGTCCAGCGATTCCCTTGTTGATAACCTATAAGTTTGAGCACGAAGTGGTTTTTTAGCTATAGTTCAATAGGTACTAAGAATTTTTAATGTATACATGGCTTTTCTTCATACCTGAGCTTGGAATCCTAATTTGGGATCCACGACGTAGTTAACGGTACGAAGAACACCATCTATTTTAGTTACAACAAATCATTATAATACCATGTCTGCAACCTTTTCCATGAAACTTGTATACAAATCGTTAATCAATCACAACTTACCAGGTTGGACGACTGAGTAGTATCCCTTGGTCAATGGGCCATCTCTGTAAAGTAAAATGTTTCCAAGTTTAACAAAGCTGATCATTTGAAAAATAAAACCTTTCCTTTTTTAATATCAGTCTTGTAAAATTACTAACCTGACTTCTCCAGCACTCTTCTGGTCACCAGTAAGCTTGTCGGCAACTCCATAGTTGTAGCTGTACTTGGGGTAAGCCTATAAATTTCCACACAAGTAACACAACAAAGTCACCTCATATTCAATTTAAAAAAATAAACGTCTATAATAGAGATGTTCGAATATAATTCCTACATAGAAGTCATGTCCATATCCATATCCCAAATGTCCAAGATGTCCATATCCACCAACGGGGTAAGGAGAGGCAGTAACTGCCACGACGGCAAAAGCCAGAGCAAAGAAGACCTTTTTGGAATTAACACAAAAAATTATTAAAATCACACCAGAAAAAAACTTCACCGATACAACCGTTTCTGATTGATTCAACGAGCACACAAGCACAAAAATTAACTGTTTAATTTCCAAAAGGCTATTAATTTAGCACTTACGGTTGCGGATTGCATGATGATACTTTTTTGTTGAGTCTGTTGACTTTTTGTGTTGTTGTTTGTTTGTTACTTTGAAGAAGACAAATGAATGAAAAAACCTAGTTTGATCATCGTATTTATACCTTGATGGAAAAATTATTGGTTTAATTACGACCCATGTTGCTGTGAACTTTTCATATTTATGTAGTTCAATACAAAAAATGAATACAACAGCTAATATTTCTATATCATATCGCATTTTATTATGCCTTTTGTACATTTCTTTGTCATTTTCAAATTTCAGCATTATTATTAGTATATTGGTGAATGTAACAAGAGTACATGCTATGATGGTGATGCGATGGGATGGTCATAAAAATTGTCTTATATAATAATAATCTCAACGATACAACAATGTAAAAAAATCATATATAGCCCATAAAACAGCATTGTTTCCCATGCTCATATATTTTGTAAAAGAAAACTATGTGCATAGGTATGTATATTCGAAGATAAGTTGGAAAGGAGACGGGAAAAAAGGACTTTACATTTGGTATATTGAATAGACCCTTTTTTAAAAGCTCAACCATTCACTTGCACTTTTGTCCCATCGTAAGAGTCAGTAGTGCGATATGATTATATAATGTGTGGTTTTAGTTTAGTGTCATGTGTAGGGCAGTACTTATCTTTGTTCGAGAGCGGATTGGATTGTTGGAGTGTGATTGTACCGTGAATTATGAGGTACTACTTTTTAATGAATACGAGACTTTTAAAACAACACTCAGGTCATAAAAGGGCACAGAACATATTACTGGTAAGAAAGAGAGGATGGAAATAATTCACACGCTTTAATTTTATCATTTTCTTTAATTCAAAACGCACAAACATCATTTCTCATCTTATTTATGATTCATGACATGAGTAGAGCAGCAGTAGCAGAAAAATTGAAACGACAAAAGAAAAAACAAAAGTGCTAGCACAACTGTTAAACTGTTGTCTCTTTCTTAATAATGCTGTATTTGGATTGTGTTTAGTTAGTTTAACTTGTTTAGTTATGATGCATTTTTGCATTGTTCACGATGTAAGCCTTTTTGGAAAGGAAAAGCACATTTACTTTATTAATTCAACCTAAACTGAGCACGTAATACTGCAAAAGAATGATTAAAAAGTGAATTATTATTATTTGTCCTACGCAATGAAAATGAAGGTGGTTGCATGACTGCACCCAGGCCAGGCCAGACTAGAGGTGCAAAGCGGTGGTGGTAGTGGTAGGTATGGTATATGGATCTTGTGAATTTTTACTGTTACCATTTTTTCAGAAGAACAAAAATATTTAAGTTTTTTTCTCACATGCACATTCTGCTACGATTATTATTAGCGTGCTTGTAACAATGCATCATTTATATACCTAAAAACTTGTCATTTTCGTTTAAAAAAATAACAATTAGTGTATTAGGGTCCTTAGAAGAATTAGAATGGAATGGCAAATGGGTGAAAAACGCCACAAGTCACAAGACAAAGCCGCAGGGTTACACCATTTGTGGCAACGCTCTAGCAGACTACCTACATTAAGATTTTTGTGTAAAAAGTAGGTAATGTATGTGATCTGATTGTGAGCTATTTTGTATGAAAAATTTGTAAAATTGTGACTTACATAATTAATGCTTCTTCTATAATTCATAAGAAAAAAAGGTCTAACCCGAACGAACGGGTTTAACAAACTGTAAGTCATTAGCATTTTGCTGTGAACTATTTAATTTATTTTAATACCTCGTTAAAGTCCAAGTTCAAGTAACGAGAAAAGTGAAATAAAATTAAAGGAATATTTCATGAATCAATTTTTTCTCACAATTTTCATGCACTTAGATATTCCTCTCTATCTTCCAAGGACAAATATAATTCATTTTGACCATTTATTAGCCTGTTTGTCAGGTAATCTTTTAAACAAAACTAGATTTATTTATTTACCTTTGGATTTGTTCGTATAAAAGTTAAACTACAAATTCTCGCTTAAATGATTTAAGCAAATTATTTTTGACAGTAAACTCTTTTTTGGCTTGCTTTTCTCAGTTTATAAATTCCAAATGTTATATAAAACATAGGTTAGGTATGCAATTATACTTATGATACACATATTATATAAGTAAAATATTTATACAGTATGTAGTATTAAGACATTTAAATTAACTGCACTGATAATAATAGTGGATATAAGATTAAATCTGTCATAAATAAGAACAATTTTTATGGGCCATCGAATTAACATGTGTATCAAACCAAGTATACTAAAAATTCAGATTAACCACCACCGGCACTTTAATTTTAATTGTTTAATATTAATATATTCATTCTTTAATGAATTCCTCTTTGTTGTACTTACTTCCGTTGTTTTTACTATTAAAGCACAATAAAAATAAAAATCAGCCCTCATGCAGTGCTCAGTGTGGATTATTTTGACTAAATCGACACTCTGACATTTTAATGAAAAATTAAACAAGCTACGGCTACATTGTATCTTTTGTATTTGTACCAATGAAAGTACCTTAGCTTAGCCGACTACTTTACCTGAAGGAAGATGTTAAAACACTTGGTTTTGTATTTCATATTTGCATTAAAATTGTGTATGCAACAAACTACTTGTATAGCGCCATTGGTTTTTATTACAGTTTTATATAGACGCTTCGCTGTCGATTGTTGGCTATGATAAGCTTTTGCTTCCTCGCAATAAACGAATGCACCTGTCTTTTAAAAACATCTTTATCACAATTGTCTGTTACATATTTCATAATCAAATGATATTACCCAATAAAATTATTTCTGAATCCAGTTCGCATTCATTCGCCATCAATTTTAACTGTAATGTAATGTAATGTGAGTAGTCGTGTAATCGGTTTCTTATGTCTGTTTCTTACAATAACAAATTGTCTATGTCTTCCTATTTTCCTCAACTAATGTAGACATAATGTTCTTGATCAGACAGAATGTCATAATTTTTAAAGTATTCAAGTCTTCCATTGATGTCATTATGCCATTGTAATTAAAATTAGCATTATCAATTTTTGTCCCGCATGTGTCGTATTTATATCCTGAAACAAAAAATTATTTTTAGTCATTACCACACAAAAACGCCAATACAATTTCAGTTACAGATATTTTCTTATGATTGCTTGTCATGTCATAACGATTCCTGTGCTGCAGCGGGATATAAAATGGAATGAACATAATATGTAAGTATATGATAAACAGACGTGATAGGCTGATTGTTTGGATGGTTATCTTTTGGCAAAGAAATAAAAAAATTTAAACTATTTTTGTCGTAAGGAAACTACGAATACGAGAATTTAATGAAAAATCTGTATGTTACTATCTGCAATGTGTAAATTACAAATCAATTGTACTATTCAATATATTTGAAACGATGCATTTCCTATCATAAAAATAAAATAAAATCGAGTTTTTCCATCAAGATAATATACAAGGTTTACGCTTTTTTCTTACTAGTTCACTTTTTTATTGGAATACTTATAATTTGTAATTAATCACTATCATATTTCTTCGAAAATGTAACATGTTGAAACTTCAAGCCTCAAATCTCAGAAAAGAGCAAAATGTTATTTCAAAATCGAAAATTTTCAAGTCAGTTTCGTTTTTCGTATGATGATTTTTTTATTTTGAATCAGAAGTTAAGTTTTAAAACAATTAAAACACACCATGCAATGCAGTAAAATTTAAGTATTTTACGCATTCATCAATTTCCAAGTCATAAAGTTCAAGCCATCCTTAACGTTAAAACAATCATATCACAACAATCACATAAAAGGAACCTGTGTTTAGCCAAAACACAGGAAGTTTCTCTTTGACAAAAATATAGTTTCATATTAAAAGCATAAAGTTTTGAAATTCAAAACTACAAAACAACAGACTTGTTGATTCCTTTTTTTCAGTTTCAAAACATGAAACTGAAACGTGTTATACATCTATAAATGTTGGCAATTAACAAACAAAAATGTAATGCACACTACAATTACCAGATCGCATAATTTCATGTTCCTACATCTTCAAGTTTAAAGTTTCGCTTAATCTTTCAAACTATAAAGCGTTACTTGTTACTGTTACTGCATCTCCTTAGTCATTCATTACCACTTTTTTAGAGCAGAACAGAGAAAAAATGAAATACATATCGTCTAACGAAACATTAGCACAAGTGACGATGCTGATGATGATTATCATAATATTGTTATGTCACGTTGAAGACATGGGCGATGATAATGATAATTGGCCAGTGTAAAAGAACCATCATCTCATTCCACAAAAGAGCAAACCAGGAGGGGAGGAGGTTCGGTCAATAACCATGTCATTGTTGGTCACTCAAGCAGTTTGAAGTCAATCTGGTTGACACAATACAATATTTACTACGAAATCTGAAGCAAGTCTGTCATCATTTCTCTCTGCACTGCTTCG
The DNA here is from genome assembly GCA_034693345.1 of Entomobrya multifasciata. Lineage (NCBI taxonomy): Eukaryota > Metazoa > Arthropoda > Collembola > Entomobryomorpha > Entomobryidae > Entomobrya > Entomobrya multifasciata. The sequence goes on along the minus strand of JAQFXM010000557.1, from coordinate 6,663 downwards.
CTTGTGGTAAGGCAATTAAAATAGTTCTTGTTGCCAATTTAAAAAATAATTGCTCTCAATTTTAGGTAAATATACAAACTATTTGTAACCTTAAACACTTATGTTGGTGGGAAATGTGGTGATTTCACATATTTTTCATGTTGATAATGACGAAAATTTCATATTGGTAAACCCATCCGTAATCCGCAATTTTCAATAAAAAGTGCATTTATATCAAATTTTTCGCCGAGTTATGAACGAATCAAGATCATCGTTTGAGCATTGCGAGTTGCAAGGTCCTCAAGGACGTTACACATTTAATCTACCTAAAAAGTCCCATTTTTAAAGCTGTACTAGCAATAATGATGACTGTATAGTGATGCTAATGCTAATTATCTTAATGACTATTTATAATGAATCTTACCTACCAAACTCTAATCTATAACGTTACAACAAGAAAATATTTTAATAATGAGGATTACTTATGTATATATATGCATGTTTGTTGCAGTTTCACACATGATCTAAGAGATAAAAGTTCATGAGAGACAAATATCAATTAAATTCTCAGCTTTTCTGTTAAACGTTCTTTCTTGCGAACTGAAAATCTAAACTGTAAAATGTTTTAGTTGAGTTTTTGATGCTATCATTAACAACTTGATTATCGAATGATTTGTCACAGATATTTTCAATTAATCAAATTATGTCAAGTCATGTCAAGTTTCCTTTCAGACTAGTTGACAATTATTTAGGGCATCAAAAAAGGTGAATAGCTTGTTAAATGAGTTGACATCGATTTCTTTTGAGATAAATCCAGTTTCCAGTTATAAAAGGGGTAAGATGAGACATTAAAGGGTAGGCGTGTGTGTTTCATCATAATTGCATGTGTTGTAAACTTTACAGTATCACAGTCTTTGTTAATTTTTATGTTTCCCAAAAATTGGCTACGGTTACGATTTTACATCTTTTTGTGTACTTTGTGCAATGTGGTGCTATCATAGTCTTTAGAATCTTTTATCTTTATGATTTGTTGACATCCTAAAATCTACAAAACTCATAATTAGCCAAAATCTAAGAAAGAGTCAAGTGCTCACTGCTCAAGTACAATGTATGTTATTTTCAGTTAAGCAGTTCAGCGTACTTATCATCGTCATCATCATCATTTCATTATCACCATTATAACGCATCATTAGACGTACATAAAGACAATAATAAGAAGATATCGCGTGAACTGTCGGTAAAATAACTTTCAGTTGTTATCTTAATGAATCCTTATTCTGTGAGTAAACCACAACAATACAATTAATGAGTAAAGGGGAGTTAAACAATTAAACAAGGCTTTATATATTTTTTGTATGCTCATCCAATCCATTTTATTGATTACATGAACTGCAGTAAAAATATTATTAGAATTTTGTATTGCGTAATGATAAATATGAAAAAAATGAAATAAAAATGTTTACTACTGCACAAGATATATAGTTTTATTTTTCATAGAAAAAATAAAAATCTCTTCATACACATTTATTAGATAAACAGAAGAAGATAGATAATCTTTCGAAGAATACAGAGATAGGAGAGGCGAAGACAGAAGAAAGAGAATTAGCAGAAGAAAATAGACAAGTAGGATAAAAAAGAAGTAGAAAATGCATCATCAGTCAGAGGACAAAAATACTGCACAAAAAATATTTGCAGAGTAAATAAGCTTGACTTATAAAAGAGGAAAAAGAGCGAAGAACAAAGAACAGGAAGAAATAGAGAATGTGAAAAAGGTAAAACAAGAAAGATAAAATATAAATATATACAACAGTATAAAATAGATCACAGAAGAAATGTGTGTCTTGTCGGAAGCATTTTTGTTATAAAAGCTTCCGATGACAATGGCAATTAAAAGATGGCTGGCTACCGCTACCACATCAAGATGAAGGGATGACGGCACCGAACATGGTGGTGATTGATGATGACAAGAAAGATGACTTCAGTGGGTGTGGGAGATGTTGAAGCAGGAAAAAGAAAAGTGCTTAAGAAACTTTGGTGGACGTGGAGGGATATTAGTGGAAAATTTTAGAGGGAACTAAAGATGACTGGAGTTTAACCGATGATTCCATGTCCAAGACCGATTCCCCTGCCGATTCCGTAGATGGCTGGGTGTCCAGCGACTCCCTTGTTGATGACTTGAGCTTGGAATCCACCGAGTGGGGTGGAGATGTAGTTGACGGTACGGAGGACACCATCGGGTTGAACAAGGCTGTAAGATCCCTTGGTCACGGCACCATCACGGACTTCGAAAGCGGACTTTTGGTCTCCGGTAAGCTTATCGGCAACTCCGTAGGAGTATTTGTAGGCTGGGTAGGCATAAAGGTCCTTGACGAATCCGGGGTTAGCGGAGACGGTGGCGAAGATGGCGACGAGGGCGAAAGCGATCTGTCATGTAACAATAATAAAAACAAGTTAACAATGAATTTTTGGAAGTTGAAGCAAACTTTTCACCTTTAAACTGTTAGAAACTAATCACAATTTTTTGCAGATGGAATATATTTTTTTTCGTATTTTTTGTGAGAAACTTACAGCGGCACGCATTTTGAATTGATTTTTTGGTATTCCTGTCGGAAATTTAAGAGATTTATTTTTTTGTTGATTACTTTGAGAAGCTGAAAACTTGAACTGATGACAAGCTCAAAGATTTTCTGTGTATTTATATGAACCCAAAATAACAGATTAACACATTGATAAAGAGAGGAAGATTATTTCTTGTTTACCTTAAAATGCAAAGGTGATTTCCTATTCGTGAATTAGTAATTATATAATATGTACTTAATTTAAATTAGATAACAATTAGGGGTACTCAGTACTCTCGTAACAGTCATCCATAACATCTCATTCTTTTTTTAGAAAAATGCATATTACACAGTCTGATATTGTCTAATACTTGTATTAAAAGATTGCTTGTGTACTGTACACTTGTAACAACAATGTCAGCATTAAAAAAATTGTGTTTTTGTGGTTTTTTAAGTGTGGTGCATATGCATATTCATGGGGGCACCTCATTAATCACAAATATTCATTCACGGTATGTTATCACCTATCATCATCATGATAACGGTCATCCTTCCCCTCCCCTCTTCTCATATATTTTTTTGGTATAAATTTTATCAAACGGTCAAATTTTTGGTCATGGTTTTTTGGTTTGTTGCATTCATATAAACATGAAGATTTGCGCTTCAGCAGAGTACATTTTGCAGTTTGCAGATAGCCCATGCATATCTTAAAACGCCATAAAACGTGATAACGTTATGTTGGTCTTTGGATTGCGTTGTAATATGAGATTCAAGATAAATTATGGCAAAAGTCGAGTTAAAAGGTGTACTTATTGGTATTTTTTTTGAATGGTAGTTGGGATATTTGGTGCAAGGCAATGCAAGGAAAGGAAGGTGTAATTTCTTCAATTATTTACTTGATTTCTCAACAGAAGTACTAATAACACAACTTTACATATACATTGTTTTCTTTGTATTATATAATTGCTTACACAATATATCGTTACTCCTACTCCTGCTGTTATTTGAGCAGATATTTGCATCATTTTATTTTTATTCATTGATTGGTGTGATGTTGGGTGCGATTCTGGTACTTTTGTGAACATGGTGGTTTAAGTTGGTCGCGTTGTTTTTTACATGGGATGTTCTGATTTTAGTACTAAACAATTTAATTAACCACTACATGACATATGTATTCAGTGAATTTTTTTTGTATGTTCAAGTAAACTGTGAATGCTTGCAGAGTTATTAAAATATTGCTATGTTCATATATTCAATTCAATCAATCCGGAATTAAATAAGTTGTTCTGTTTGAGCGAGTAGTTTTACAAGAGAAAAAATTATTGTAACTATCAATCAGCCCGTTACTCATAATTAAGTGATGAATTTTGTAATAATATGCAACACTGCAATAAGCAGTTAAAATTTAGCATTGTATTTGTGTACATAATGCATGTATAAATCATTGTTGCAAAATAAAATTCAGAATTAAGTACAAATTGTATTCATTATTGCATTGATTAGTAATTATTATTTTATTGGGGTTGAGAGGTCTAGACTGAATACAGCATACCTGTGTATAAGACGTACAGAAAATAAATACAATGCAATATATTTTACTGCTCTAACTGAGTTGGACTTGAACCTTGAAACTTGAAAGAATATTTAGGCCACTGGAAACCATTATAACGAAACATACAACGAAGAATCTTGAAAATTTAGAGCAGTCTTGTAAAAAGTATAAACGATTGATTTTATTGCAAAATGCTGCTCTGTGGTAAGCACCTTCAAATACGAAGAATAATTAATTTGGTAACATTCTTTTAAGCCTATACTCTCTTCCTCTGAAAGTACTCGCGTGTAGGAGGACTGTTGACGGAAGCGTTCTTAAATTTATGACATCAACATTTTCATTTTTAAATTTTTCATGATCTGACTTAAAAGAGTGCCTTTTGGGGTAATGTAAGAATTGAAGTAATCTGAAAATTTTGAAAATATATAAATATAGCTTTTTCAAAATTTAAAACAGGTTTCTTTCTTTCTTATTAATTGATCAAGAATCATCACTTGTTATCAGTAATGCTGTCTGCTATAAATCGCTACAGCGTTTGTATTTTATCCGTATATTTTAAAGCTTTGTTACATTGTTATGTTTTTACTTTACTGGTCGATGTATTAAAAATGTCATCTAATAGCCTTAGCTATCGTCACAATAATTAAATTGTTACATCATATAAATTATTCCTATTTCCTTCCTTCCTTCCGTATTTTTTACTCACAATATAATTTGTGGAGGAGTAAAAAGTGAGATCGGTTAGTACGATATTATCTAGCGCTAGATTTTCCATTGATTTCATATTTGTTTTGCACCACTCAATAAAATATAATTAAATATAATACAGCACGAGCACACGTTTGAATTACCACATTGAAGTATCCACCGGATGGTCGTTTGTACCGCTTTTTATAGTTGTGACTTACGTTTGTCGCGTCGCCTATATGTAATTATGGGTTTCATCTGCATTTAATTTGATGAACGACCGGAGATCGTAAAAATAATGAGGTGTTATATCGAATTTTATCTCTGATGGCTCTCGTATGACTGTTGACTACTCTCAGACAATTAAAAGGACGAACAACAATGCAACGCTTTGGAGTTGGACGGATGGGGAATGGAATGAAATTGAATGATAGTCTTTTAAAAAGTATCAGGCGACATCAGAAAAATATCAGGGAATAAACAAAAGTTTATTATGTATTTATCAGGAAGGATATGGAAATGAGGTGATGTTTGGTATGTGTACATGCAAGCATTCTGAGAACAATAATATTCTATAATTCATTTGAGATTGAGCTACTTGATTTAAATCCACATTGAAAGATTATTATGTTTAAACTATAAAAAGAGATACAAGCATAATATTAAGCGATAAAAATGTAAAATGATACTTTCTTGAAGATTATCTTGATAAATGTATTTTTTCTCAAGACGTGTGAGTTTGAAATTCATACTCTATTGATTTTGTAAAAAACTGTACGGTAACTCAACAAGAATTTATATTTGTTTTGTGGGTACATTATTAAATGTAATACGTGAATGAAAGGTGTTTGAATTCCCGCAAATCATCTTTATTTTTTAAACTTTTCAAATAAATTGTATGATTTATGAGCTAGTTTATGGAATCAAATTTACATGTCCGAAAATCCATTCATATGTTACATACTCAACAAAAGCTGACAAATTGAAAGATGTAGTTTAACCTTCAATATATGTGTTTGATGATTTAAATGCCAGATTGGTCAACACGTCTTGAAATCAATTATGAAGAAATTTCAGTAGGCAGAATACTTGAACGTTTATGTCATGTAGAAATTTTATTATAGAAATAGACTTGCTTTGTGACTTTAAATATTTTAAATTGCTATATCATATCACAGATATTTTGAGGCTAGTGTTTTGCATTTTAAAAAACATCGATTTAAGATCAGTCTTTCTGCTACTGATGCAGAGAAAAAACTATCGAGATACTAAAATGAAATGCTTTAAGTGCGTTAAAGGTTAAGAAAGAGAGTAGAAATGAGACTAGAAAGGTTGTGGCTGAAAATAATATAGCTAAGCGTACAGTGTAAAGCAGAAATTAGAAAGAAAGATTGGCAGACATTAACAACTGTCTTGTGCTGAAAGGAAGAAAGTGGGGGCAATGTGATGCTGCTACTGCAATTCTGCAATGTGATGAAATTGTTGATACTACTTCGAAATCATATTATTTAACCGAGGATTCCACCTCCAAGACCTAAACCGACACCTCCGAGTCCAGCTCCAGCTACTGGAACACCAAGTCCTCCGACAACGCTGCGGGCACCTCCCAATCCAAGGCCAAGTCCAGCACCTCCAATTCCTCCTCCGATTCCCTTACCAACTCCGTAAATGGCTGGGTGTCCAGCTACTCCCTTGTTGATGACTTGAGCTTGGAATCCACCGTGGGGAGTGACAATGTAGTTGACGGTACGGAGGACACCATCGGGTTGGACAAGACTGTATGATCCACGGGTAACTCCACCATCGCGGACTTCAGCAGCGTTCTTTTGATCTCCGGTGAGCTTATCGGCAACTCCGTAGGAGTATTTGTAGGCTGGGTAGGCCTGT
>JAQFXM010000556.1:0-46796 GCA_034693345.1 Entomobrya multifasciata | reverse complement strand
CTTTATATGTTTTATTAATATTTATGATGATAGGAGGATGACGAGGATGATGAAGATGCCTATGATTAGTCAGCCTTTCACCAGTCATACATTTTATTTTGTAAATGTTATTTTATACATATGCATGGATTTTATAATACAAGTATATTTACCAAAAAAAACATTTATACACACATTCACTTTTTTGAATAGGATGCGTTGCGATATATATGTGTGTGTTTGAGTGTAATAAGTAAAAATTATAGTTTAGTAGGGAGAGGAATGTTACCAGAGAAGTATAGAAAGCCAAAGTACAAAGAATACGTATACAAGACACTTTTTTTGTTTTTTTGTATACGAAAGTACACAAGTTAGTATGAAAAAATGCATTACACATCTTTTCCATTTCTACTCTAGCAGATATATAGATTCTCTGATATATATACTCATACAAAGAGAGTTTAATTGTATGCGATTGTGTGTGTAGAAAAGTGGACGTATATGAAAGTAAAGTAACGAAGCCAGTTCTTGTTGGTGTTTTCAGGACTGGCTTGTTCGAAGATAAAGTGTTTGTTGAGAAGATTGCATTTGAGAATGTATGTATGTATGAATGGATATAAAGTATTATGCGGTTGGATTTTTTTGGGATTGGAGAACATTTTAGGTTGGTTAAAATATAGTATGTGGTGTGATATAAAATGTATGTATGTATAACGGAGGTCTTAAATGAGTGAAGTGAGTAAAGTGAGCGTAGTTTTAAGGAAGGCTATAAAAATGATGCTTATGTATACTTTATATGTTTTACACTTTACACTTGTCTGTTGAGTTAGTTTGTAGAGAAGAGAACGTTTAAAATATTTCGGTTTTCCTTTTTTCTTATTAAGCTTTGTATGATGTTATGTTTTTTGGTGTAATATGCGTGTATGAAGAAGTTATGAAGGGATTCATTCATAATGTTCGAATGGCATTGAGTGTTTAAAAAGAGATGTTAAGATGTACAGTGAATGTAATTAATAGAGGAATGCATAGGAAGAAGGAAACTCCTTTTTTTGGTGTTTTGTCTGCGTCTGTGGCAAAAAAAATGTTAGAAGGGGATATGAATTGCGAAAAAGATCAAGCTTTTAAGGAAAGAGGAAAATGTCTTAAAATCATAGTCATGTATTTTGTTTGATTAAAATGAAATGAAAAGTATGCATTAATATTGTATACCAAGTGGAGATGGACAAAAGCTGAAGACAATATCATGATCTAATGTTGGCACAAATTTATTTGTACAAAAAATATCTTGTATTCAGAGAAGTAATAGTAACATAATGCCTTTCATACCAAAAATTCGAGGCTTCCTGGCACGTTTGTAAAAATTGCTTAGTTTTCACGTCGTTATGTGTCTCAAAATTAATATTGAAATCCTGATTCAAAAAGATTCCTGGTTATCTCCTTTTTGATGTTTGAAGGATAAGTAAGAATAAGTAATAAGAACAGATTGGGAAAGGTTATAATTTGTAAATTATAATAGATCAAAAAAAAATCCATTGTTTTAAAGTAGTCATACAATTAATTGCTTTAGAGTTCAGGTGAGTTGCAAGATGACGTGAAAAGGTACATGCTTAACATTTCATGTTTTGTCCGTGACCTTTCTCCTAGAATTTTTGAAGTTTGACGTATATTCCTCAAAAGCATCATAATTCCAACCATGCATTCAGCTTAGAACGAGATGATTTTTTCATTGGATAATCGATATTCTAATCTGCCTGAACACTCATTTAGCGAATAAATTCACATAGATGTAATAATCATAAAAATAATATATGTATTTAATGATCTAATTCACCGGTATTTGATGAATACGCATTTATAATGCTAATATGTAAATGTAAGTATGAAAAGATATATGATATACATGACAAAATGACAAACAGTAATAGTAATGTTTCCATTTTCATCGTTTAACATAATTTTTTTATTGAGATCTACAGATTTAGTGGGCTTATTGAGTGATTTCATTGATTGCTCATTATACCACAAACTTAAAATTACATTAGTAATATTACCTTATTAACAAGTTACATGATTAAAGTTTACTTAAATTCACAGTATATATAGCATTTCATTTTACGTACCTTATTGTTTTAATCTCACCAAAGTTGTAATTTAATTGTAACCATTAAGCTTAGTCGATGTCAATTTGTATATCTAATATTCGTTAATGCTGATCACATATTTGTTTTTGATTTAAATATCATTTAGTTAGTAGCTAAAACATGAATTATAATTTTGTAAAATATCATAACAATATTCCTTCTAACGCTAAGGAATAATTATACATACATATTAAAGATGACTTGTACTTGCAATTTTTATTGCAATTAAAATTGGCTTAAATTTAATTGTATCCCTTTTCCTGGCAATTATGGTGTTGTGTGCTTTAATATCGGAAACTTTAACGAATATAATTAATAGAAGCTTTTCTACATTTCGAAATTATGCGATTAATAATTTATTTTTTTAATTTGGAGTTAAACTGTTAGCTTCTTTTTGTTGAAAAGCAGTTGCCTCTTGCCTCCTCCTAATAATTAACAAGTTACATGAATTAAAGCATTTGTAATTTAACTTTGTATTCATTAACTAAATTAAATAGGTGTATTGTTTTACATAAAGCATCTAAAATAGTACCAGCTATTTTTTTAAAGCAAGTAAAATTCATATTTTAAAGCTATTTTTTCTTTTGCCATATCCTTCGAATTTCCAAATCATTCATAAAATGTATACATAAATATATGTACATTTACTTTTATTCTAATACTTTTCCCTTTCCAAAAGCTTCCATCATAGAAGTTTCATACTTTCGTTCGTTCGACGTTTCTGTAATTAGATAAATATAATTATGAGCTAATTTTTTATCGTATAACTCCTAAATGCCATAATATATCCGGATTTAATAGGAAGGTTATTTTAAGCACTCTGTTCCGTCAGCGAATACGTGTGTTTGTGACTTAAATAGCGAAAAATAACTAACTAACTTTGATTGAATATCATTCAATATGAGAAGAATAAACTGAGAAAGAATGAATCAATTAAGTTATATCACTAAAGCTTTAACTTATACATATTATTTTGATTTAATTTATATCTTGACTTATAATTTTTTTGAAATATATTTTAAGTAGCAAAAAGCTTAAAGCTTCAGTTAAAAATGGACAGTAAAAAATCAGCTAGCAAAACAGTAATAATACGACTTTTTTTTACATGCATACACAATTATAGTAAAGATTATCATGAATTCATGAGTAATAATTTTATAACTGTAGTTTTGTTGTATACTTATAGGTTAAAGAACACAAGTATTGGGACTTTTTGAAGCAACCATTTTCTTTTAAAAATCAGACATAGGTAATAAATTCTTTCTTGTCTGCCATTTTTTTTGCAGTTGCAGGAATAAATAACGAGACGTGAGTATAAATTTTGGGAAAAAAATACTCAATCAGGAACTTAAAAATGTTTGGTGCATGATAACATACGTTTTCAAATTTAAAATACCGTCAACATAAAAAGTTGTGTTAACTGTGAATGTTTATGTTGTTGTGTGTCTATTATATTAATTTATAGCGTAATATAATCAAACATAACAGTTTGGATGATTGAACTCTTTGAAATGTTCACTCTGTAATTATGATGTTTTTACAATCCTCAAATAATTCTTTTTTGTAGCATTTTCGATGATGACTGATTTATGTAGTAGTTTTTTATGTTATTCGGCAATAATCTTTGAAAAATTAATCTTCCGTTGCGTCCTCATGCGTTGGTAAGGTAGACATGTGTGTCGACATCGTGTCAACTTGAGGCTTTTGAAGCTGTTGTATATAAGCCTGTGAGAGAATGTCACCACCGGCAGTCCTGATCTGGTACAGATACCGGTATTTGGCTTGTCGAGCAAGTGCTCTTTCTTCTCGTGTCAGGCGCCTGCGAGGAGGTTGACGCTTGTTTTTGTACGGATCTAAAATTCATCATTAAAAAAAATATTTATTAGCGTGCTCTTCGGGTCAAAAAAACCAACCAAGCATATTCTTTTGCATTTTTTCTGAATAATAGCTTACAAGTATGTATGACAAAACCTTTGCCGGTGACAAGCCATTGAATGAGAACTCCCAAAACCACAAGACTAGGCCAAAGTCCAAGAAGTAGCCAACTGAACCAACAAAAGTCAGGTTCCACCTTCCCTTTGACATGAGCCCACACCCAAATGGCCATTTTCATCTTTTCCACAAAGTAATCAAAGGACACGGTTACGGCTGCACTGCCTATGAGGGCTGTTGACAAGACCGTTAGTGAAGGAAAACAAACGTTTGCGATTGCCCCGAAGAGTCCAGCTCCTACAAAAAAACAATGTGAAATAGAATACAGAATCCCTTTCAAGTACAAAATTATCACGAAGAATTTTTTATCAATGAACCCGTATAATTTTTTTCTCTTTTTGCCATTACGCTAGAAAGAACAAGATGAACATGCATAAATCAAATATCTGGCAGTTTTCAGTTTTTTGCATAGTATATCTATTATATGCACATATTTCAGTTTTCAATTTGTTAAAAAAGTATAAAGACATTTTTCACTCATCCATCCGCATCCGTTCCATTGTTTTAGTTCCACCCATCTTCTTATTATAAAATATTTTTTTTGGCTAACGACGTTACTGAACAATGGATAGGTAAGTAGGTAAGGAAGCATAAAGTATGTATACATGTTCGCTACTCTCAGACATCAACATAAATCATCATAATCATATACCACCAGAGTAATGCCCTTGTAAATGGGCAGAGCAGAGTAAGAGTTGAACATTTCTTCTTTCTTTTTTTAATACACACCTGTCGATTATAGCATAACAAGACGGTTTTATATAATATACACCCGGCATACATAATCACTATTACATATGAACGATTTTCATTCATTTTTTTCTTCACTGTTTCTAACTAAAACGTAAATCATGTAACAAAAATCTTCTAGCCTACTTCTATCAAAGATAAATTCTTTTTTAGCAAATTCTTTCGATAAACAAACATGTGTGAACCCAAAAAACCTTGAAGCGAAATGAGCTGAGCTGAATAGTAGCTTTTGCGTAAAAAAATTCCCCTTTCCCAGAGAAATCGCATAATATTATTGCGTTGCAATACGTAACGCTGCGTTTGCTACGCTTTTTATTATTTATTTACTCTTTCACGTTGAGTGACTGACCAGCAGGGTTATTAGGGAAAGAGGCACTTTTTTTACGAAAAAGTATCATCGCCATCATCACCTTTTCTCATGACTACATTTCGTGTGGAGATCCTGGTTCAATAAAATTGGTCATAAAACTCCGTGCTTTTTCATACATATATATGTTTGTACTTGTGACCTACTAATACTGATGTAAATACATAATGTTACTGATCTCTCTCTGATTTTAATAAGTATGGCCCACAGACATAAAACACAAAACAATATGCAGATGTAGTAAACATAACTTGTTCGTCAGATCAGATCAGTCAACACCACCGTCATTTTAAAAGCAACTTGGTGTAACTTTTTTTTACGAGAAAACATAATCATAGGTGACGGACAAGTATCTGGTCTGGTACATCTTATCGGGGAAAATAAGCACTTGTCTCTGTGAAACACGTACTAGATTTTTGCATTGCAACAAATTGATTTTTAATGTTTTACTGCCATTTTAAAGACTAGTCTAATGCCTAAAAGGATAAACCTCATTTTTCAGGGAGGAATCGACACTGTTGTTAAAGTCAGCATTTCTTTCTAATAATTTTTTGCATAGATAATTTGCTTCGTGATATGATTAAAATCTATAATAGCTTGCCTGCTTGGTCTTGCTAGCACACTTGACAAAATAATCATGAAATCCTCTTGCCTACACAGGCGCTACCAGTGTTTTTTGTTGTAATTTCTAAAGAATTGGGACCGACATAGCATTACTAACATATTATATTCCTTTTTCAAATCAAAGCAAACCATTTAAACTGAAAACAAGTTGAAAGGTTTTTATCTGCAATTTGTGCGTGGCTATTAAGTCCCATGCTACCTATTACGATAATATGGTTAATCCACTAACCAGTTTTCTTTTTTTTATTGTGACGGATTGATCGGCTTAGCATTATAAACGAAGTTGATAGCATATCTTTGTTTTTTTTTCTTTCGTGAGATGAATGACCTGCTTATTTGCCCATGTATGATCATTAGTTATTGATGTTCTCATTATTAAATCATACCGAGTAAGAATATGATGGAAATCCAAATGGAGTAACCAACAGGAAAGAATAACATGGAGGCAACGCCTCCCAAAACACCAGCGTGCAGTCCCACCGTAAAGAAGCCGACATAAGGGACGAGCAAACATATCAGTCCGTATAGGAATCCCGAAAGAGTCGAAATACCTTTAAAAATATATAAAGATAATACATACATATGATAAGTACATAATATAAAATGTTAAACGAATCACGAATAAAGTCATTAAAAGCAAAATGCGCCTCTTGTGATAAAATATGTCTATCATGATTTGCGTGATCAAAGGAAATATTTGATGATTATCTCATCTTTTCCTGTGATCATGATGATCATAATATGACAAGAATCTTATATTTTATAGATATAAACTTCATTTAATATTCTTTGTTAGTCAACAAACAAGGAAATTTGTAATAAATTTGACTGATCTGCTATAATAGCATTTATGTTTCAGAGATAGTCAGGCAACACACAAGGCGTTTAAGGCTATTACAATTACGGCAAAAAAGTAAAACTCCTTTTTACCCTGTTTGTGTATCTACTTACCGATATTTCCGTATTGTGGGAGTAGGTCTTCTTCTTGGCAGATTAGGGCCACTACGACGAACCCAAAGGAGAAGCCCGTGATAAACAAAACGGCTTTATAGCATCGGTAACCTACAATTTTTCATAAACAAAAAATAAAATGTATAAATATTGCATAGGATATGATATGAAAGCTGTATAGTAAGTGGTAGTATAAAATTGTGTGCTTTTGGAATGTGATGATATATGTCTATTTCTTCGCGTTATAAATATGTAATAAGATGATTATCATAAAAAAAGCACAATACAGTCAAATCACCGGAACAGGAACATGCAATTTTGTGTTTGTGAGAAAATATTATGATGGCATTGTTTAATGATGGATGTGGGCATATTCACACATGTCATTATTATAGCTTGTACTATTATCAGGAACACTTTTATCATATCATTATGGTCAGATAAGAATGAACATTTGAAATCGTGGCGGAATTCATATTGCATTTTTTGTAAAAACTATGCGTGCTCATCTAGCGGAACCATAATAATATCATTATCGTCAAAAATTCTCAATGTTATTGTTATATTTTGTGTTGAACGTGAGGATATTTTTTGTCCGTTGTGCAATTATTAAATTTTATTGTCAGGAGTATCATTATTCATTATCCTTTTATGCCGGATTTTTTTGTAATGACCTTACCGAAAATACAAAAGAGGATCCCAAATACAAAGACAGCAACCAGGATTAGTGCCGTTCCCGGATCATAACTTGAGTCAAGTGTAGTACAATCAAGCATTGTACTATTTCCTCCTCCTCCCATCATCACGTCGTCCGTACCATCACCCGATCCCGTTGTAGAGGATGTGGTAGTGACTGATCCTAAAGTTGGGTATAACCACGGCGGTGGAGGATTTTCAGAGGTGGAACTTGAGTAAAAATCAAAACTTGAAAGGTCATCATCTCCCGACTCCAAGTCTACATCAGCTCCAGTAGCAAAGTAGTCTGAAGACTGGGAGGAAGATGCTCCCCCACCAGCAGCTTGCGAAGAAGAGGAGGAATACTGTCCACTTCCACCTCCAGTGAGATCGGTGAAATTTTGACGAATGTCAAGAATTGATGGGTACATAGTTTGAAGATCCATGATGATGACTGCTTGTGATGATTTTATTAATCACTTCACTTTAAAATGAAATTTTACAGATTTGTTGCGTTCAATAAAATCCGGTTCATTGTATGTAACCCCATCATTTTCTAACCTTTAATACTTTTTTATTAAGTAATTTGTAAATCCTAATTTGCATAATAACCTTTCGAAGAAAAATTATTGAATACGTTTAACAATCAACAAATAAGTAAATCTTCTTTTCATCGCGTATCGCGTCCTTCATAAAGTTTCCTATTATTTTGCATGTTGCGTAATGTAATTGCTACCTTTTGTGTTTTTTATCCTTTCTGGTCAATTCATCAGTCTACACTTTCCTCCGTTTATTTTCTTCATATATTCATTTTTTATGTACATCATGCAATATTTGGTACATAATGTCAGTAGTGTTAGGATAATAGCCATTCATACGCATGACTTGTTGACATGACCTGTTATTATCAAGCCAATTTCATATTTTTTTACTTGATTATAAGAAACGAATGAATCATGATAATGGTGAGATGGGCATAACAAGTCATTTCATTTTTCGTAACGCTGATACGTGCTCAACACTGAGGCTAGCTCTTTATCATTTTTGATTCTCCACTCGCTCAAATAGCACCACTATTAAAACAACTTTGCATGCTGGCAAACACTGGAATGAACCTTAAACACTTCCTTAAATTCTTAATTGAGTTCAATAAACGTCACTATAACCAAAAATGAGAGAATCATAGGGAAAAATCTAATAAATTATTAGGGAGAAGAGGGAATCATCGTGAGTCGCTCTAATGGTTATTCTCTTCTTACATCATTTTTTACATGGCTGACGATGAGTTGAGGTCGTCTGGTTGTGTGTATGCTCAGTGGTCTCTGGTCACTTCTTTTACCATTTAAACAGACTGCGATTCCCTAATCTTCTGTACTTACACTTTACAAGGCTATTGGGTTTTGGGTTTGCCTTACTTTTTTTCGGGATATTTTTGGATTTTTTCCTCGTGATGATAATGTCAGATGTACACCAGCCAGGAAAAAAGTGACAGTGGCTGGCTTGAGCTTTTAGTTTTGAGTTATTTTATTAATCCGCTAAACAAACCAAGACTCGGTGAGATAAGTAGAACAAATAAAATACGTGAGCTATTAATAGCCTTGAAACCAGCAACAAAGCAAAAGCTCACAAAGTTTACGATGATGATAGAACGCTTTTCTTCTCCTCCGTGTTTGACGTAGACAACTTGGTTAATGGAATGTAAAAAGCGGGTAGACACCTGAAAATGTCAACTGTGGCTATTGTTAGCGCCGATGATGGTGGAGGTGGAAGGCTTCTTTAATACCAACCACACAACCTCGCCAAACCAACGACTAATAACCTAGATAAGAGATTCGCCACTTTTTTTTCTCGCGAGAAAGAAAACAGAAACGATGCTCTCACGCAGAAAATCTCAACTTTTCGTCTTTTCCTTCTTTGAGCACAAAAAACACTGTAAATGCTATGTATATTCTTCTCTGTAATTTACGAATATTAAAATGTATACAAGTCTTCTGAAAATATAGTCTTTTTTGTGATGAGGATGATAATGATGATGGCGTATGTCGACAGCAGATTTTACTCGCGTCTTCTACCACCAAAATGTATAAATTATTTTCATGTTCTTTTTTCCTCTACTCCTTTTCACACGACAAGAATACTGAGTGATGATGATGATTGTAGATATAGTCCAAATAGAGTAATTTGCACATAACACATTCCATCCACATTTATTGCAGATTGGAGCAGGCAGGGAGAAATGGGAGAAAAGAGACCATATTTGTGTACGTGATAAAAATTGCTTTCTTCTTTTTACTTTGGCTCTTTTAGTACCATCCCATTATCCTAGCTTTTTTTCGCCATGATCATCACCACCACACAACTGATACTCACATATTTTTTCGCTTCTTTTTATAGAATTTACTTTGCACATTACAACTATGCTCTTTGTCAGAGAGAGAGAGAGATTGAGAAAGAACCACCAATATTCACTTTCTGTTTATATCTCTTTTTTCTGTCTCTAAAAGTCTCCAAAACCTCAGCACATCACCAACATGATAGTCGCCTTCGTCCTCAGCGTCATCATCATCTTCTCCAGGAAAAAAATCAGTCAGTATCACCACATCACCAACACCGCTTTTACCACGAAAATCCCGAGGAATGGATCTCTTCTGTAGAGAATGTTCACCAGTCAAGTCAGTTGATGTGATGATAGTATATTGGCCTTATACCACTTTTCCATATTTTCCAACTTTCTTTGTTGTTCTTGGAATAAAATACGGTATTAGCACGAGAGTTAACAGCATTTTTTCTCTATCTCTCGCTTCTCCTCTTCTCCAACAATATGATTGCTTATAGTACGCAAAAATAGGCTATAAAACAGGCATGCATAATACTATGATGGGAAACTATAAGTTTTTAGTACACAAGTTAATATAGCCGGTCTATATATAACCATGCACGGAAACACACACACACACAGACAACTTTCCAACATAAGTTGTTCGCCTTCAATAAGTGGGGTTCTTTTTGTCGGAGGAGTAAGTGCACTGTCACCACTTAGCACCAAAACCAAAAACTTGGCCTTTTTTAATGTACAGCTTTACTCACAATTTGTGTCTTCTCTACTCGCGTTCAAGTCAGTCGTCGTCAGCAGCAGATGAATAAGAAGTAAAAGCTGCATGTGCTATGTTTTGTAAAGTGAGAGTACTAACCAACACAACAGCAAAGCCTCATCTTCATCATCATAGCACAACCGATGAAAGTGCACTGCTCTTTTAAACAGAAAATGTGAAGACGGTGAAGAAGAAGAAGAAGAAGAAAGAAGGTTTGTTCAATATGTGGGGAACTAGTGTCTTGTTCTTCTTTTTTTCCCTTTACACCACCACCACGACGACCACTGCTACTGCTATGCTGTTTTTATTCTCTTGTGCTTTTACGCTGCCCGGATCATCTTCTCTCTTCTCTGTGCTTAAATCCTGTACTTGGTAAAAATGACTCTGTGAGTGGAGTTGGTGTGGGATGATGATAATGATGACTGGGTTATCAAATTCAAGGAAACCAACAACAAAAAACTGCTGCTTTTTCTGGTATACTTGCTACTAATACTGCTTTCTTCTCTTTTGCAGCTGAGTTTTTCACTCGGAGGAAGGTAGCAACAGCAGGGAAGAGGAAATCACGTTTTTTAAACCAAAAAATGTATGTACTTTTTTCATGTATCTTTGGTTGGAAGCTGGGAATGATAATAAAAAAGAGAGAAACAGGAATGTTTATGTACTACCATCAGAATATTTGCTTTTCCCTTTCTTTTTTCCTTTCTCTCTTTACTCAAAGAAAAAACACAGTCATTCAATCCAATAGCTCCAGTGTGAGTCCTTCATAGCATGCATGTCTATATCTAGTACACACAGTCTAAAAACATCCTATGAATCCGGGTTAAAAATGGGATTTTCTGGTGATGCTGCTGCTGGTACTCTATATCGTCATCCTGAATGCTCAAGCACGAACACAATTATGCATACTACTTTTTACTTCTTGTGTGCACTGCCAAAGCAGATACTTGTTCTTTCGGAGAAAAGTAAGCTGACTGGAGAGATTCCCATGAGCTTTTACTTCACTTTGCATTTACACTTACACATTGCAAAGCACAAAAATATCTATGCCACCATACCACCACCGCCGCCATGCACTGAGCTCAACTCAACTGCTGTGTATTTCGTTCCAGGAATAGACTCTTGTTTTTTAGTTACCGACCGACATAGCCAGTATTAATGCTAGGCAGCAGCGTTCAGTTTAGCAACCAGAAAAGATGAGATGAGTAAAGGAACGCTCTCTCCTTGTCTTTACTGCCTTGTCCATGAAGATGATGGTTCCCTTATTGCCAGCTATGCTGCTGGTTGGCTTGTTCTTGAACAAATTTCTGTGTAATATTATTTTTTATCCCACACAAGTTTGTCGAAAAGGTTGAAATTCTCCATACGAAGGAAACACGTACAAACTTTGTACTTTCCACTTACTTAACTATGTACACACATTATAATATATTTTCTCTTTGAGTACATACATTATCCAACGAGAAGAGAAACATTATAATAGTGCTTTCTTTTTTATATATATTTTGTATGCAAAAAACATTGCTCTCTCTTTCACTCTAGTAATGAAATAAAGTAAGGGAAAATCGATATCTGGGTGGGTTATGTATTTACGATAGAGCTTACTACATTACATTGTATATACACACAGCCGGGTACCAACGGACCATTGCCAATTTCTATATTGCCTTTGTTCTCTTTTTTAGCTCCTGTCTGCGTGGAAAAAATAACTGCTGCTGTTGCCGTTTCCCGTTTGGCTTTCGCTTTTTTCGGTTGCCTTGTACTCATTGACTCAACTGCTTGGTTGGTGGATGAAGCAAAAATGGCAACAAACAATAATAACAAATCATCTATAAAATAAAACTCATATGGACTAGCTGCTATCTCCTGTAATCCAACTAGAAAGGGAGAGGGACAGACAACGGCTATTAAAGTATCAGTGGAGGTCCAATTTTCTTTTCATTTTTTATTCCCTTCCTACTTTTTGCTTCACTTAAAAAACCTATTCGTTTTAATACAACAAAAGTGGCAGTATGGCCTTCCTACTGATTTTTCTAACAATGAAATGCTCAGATATTCTGGATATTATGATTACAACTTGCTGTTGTTTTGTAGCAGGTTAGTATGGTGGTGGCAGTGCCACTGTCTCCTTTTCTGCTGGTTTGAATGTGTCACTTGTACAAGAGCTTTGCCAACGAAAAAACATAACAAAAGTCACTATTCACCGTGATGTCGAGCAAGATATGAGTACAAATTAAAACGGAATGGATGTATTTTTCCACAACTACATAATACAATACACGCAAGCACTGCAAAAAAGTCACTTGGTACAGCTAAAAGGATTATGAAAATAATATATGGTTATTGTCCATCTAGAGGTTCCATGACTCATATTGTACATGTAACATAGTTTTTTTTTCTATTTTACTCCGTCATGTCACTTATTACGCTGCTCATCGCATATTTTATCTCGTGTGCGAGAGTTGTACGTGTTTTGGAGTTAGAATTTTTGGCTTTTGTGCTGGCACTGAGTTTTCGTTGCGTGCGTGTGTAAATGTAAAACATTGAATGTATACACAAGACACACGATACACAAAAGAATCTTCACCTTTTTTAGGCAAAATTAATTTTTTTGCTATTTAGCTTCCAATTTGACATGCATGCAACACACAGACAACTAGGAAGTAAAAATATGACATTTGCAAACCACATAGACAATCACATTTAATATTTCATACAATTACGATGGGCAGATGTCAGTAAATCGTATCATGATGATCGGTCATCAGAAAAAATTGTTATGATGAAAACGGTTTCTTTTCACTACTATTTTCCTGGTAATTGCGCTTGCGGTCACTCCGCCGAGGAAAATTGTTATTTCTGTTCCGTTCTCCATTTAGCCGCATTTTGTTCAAGGCTATTTGGTACGTTTAATTCGAAACCATAAGTCCGCAGCGGATTCGAAAACTCAAATTACTACTATTTGTTCCATGAAGATGAACACAATGAAGACACAGTTAAATATTTTATTTTTATTTTCTCAAAGTTCATAAATGCACAAACTATAAACACGTGAACTAATGTCTTTATTTAAGGTATTTTTTATGCCAGTATTATTCCATGGAACATATACCTCATTAGCAATTAGCAAACTCTTATCAAACTGATGTGATGACCAGTGCAGTCTATTTTCACTGATGATGATTTGAGAGCACAAATGCGGAACAAAACACAAAAACAGCAAATGCTTATTTGAAACAGCAAGTTAGAGAAATCAGAAATTAAAATATTTTTGCAATTTAGCCACCGTCAAAAAAACGAAGAGAGTTTTTGGCTGCCAGCTAAATAGAAAAAAATTAATGTATGGGGAAAACAAGATTATACTTCTCTAAACGATGTAGATTTTAACTTTATTTGAACAAACAGACTTGCAATAGCTTTTGCAATGTAAAACTGTAACTCAAATGCTTATACTTATACTTCACTTTAGTTTTTTTACAATGAGATGATGCATGCATGATGCACGATCCCTCCGTTGAATTTAGTAAAATAGCCAGTCATTAATTAAAACTAATACGGTGAGTTATATACGATGGACGCAACCAGATAAATTGCTTAAGTCAAAAAGGAATATTCAACAAACCCACAAAGCTTCTTGGTTGCATCACCATCAACAATGATAAAAAAGATCATCCTACAACAACCCTCGCTCCTCAACAACCATTGCACCGCACCGTTCTCTCATGTCAAATAGACGATTCCTTGAATTAAAAACAAGGCGTTTTAAAAGAAAAAACTCATGTCAGTACCAGCTTTGCATGTAAAATAAAATTCTAGAAGTTAAAACTCATTGTTAAGTTTGTTTGGCTGTTTTGCTACCCTGCATTGCATTGCTAAATAAAATGTTGATGATGCCGTGATCGTGATCATATAATATGCTTGCATATTGTGAATACACAAAACCGAGCTACATTCATTCAAGAAAAACGAGGATGGATGAATATGATATGATAGAAAAAAAATGATGAAATTTAGCATGCATGCATGCTCGATGAAGAAATTCAGTTTTTCACAGAGAGCCAGAGCCGAGCAGTGGAACAGCAGCAGGCAGATGGACGGATGGATGTTTTAGATTCGATACGTTAAGTTTGAACACTTCTCCTCGCTTCTTTTCATATTGTAAAAAAGTAATGTTTTTCTTGCACGCTTCGGTAATCATGAATTCACCTTGATCCATTAGGAAATATATATTACCTATGATTACGTATCCACAAAAGGCTTAAACAATATTAAATGCATCGTTCATTTAACTTGTAACAAAACTGTTTTAAATTTGAATGTAAATGGCCTCCAGAATAATAGCTTTGAAGACTACGAAACTACGAAATTGCACTACATGCATGCTGGGCAGATGAACTAATTGAAACTGAAATTTGTCATAGTTCACCGTACAGTAAACTCCTACACTGCCCATTTGAACATGATGACATGAGTTTTGGCCAGATTTCCTGCTCTGCTAGCGAGTTTCAAACTTGTATGTGTACAAAACGCTGACTATGACTGTTAATCCATAACAAAGTAAACCTGGTTGGTACTCTTTTTTATTACAACATGATCATCAAACATGATTGCATATTACACAAATATTGTAAAAAAGGAACATCATTTGTACTTTTACATTTATCAAGATCATACCTACTTTTTATAGAGCTTTCGTCCTACGTAAAAGGCTCGCTCGCATTCATAAAAATCGCATTGGCAATGACTGGCAAATAATACAGAAAACATGAAAATGATGATGATAACATTATTGAACAACTCTCGGGGTAAACGCCTTACAACAATGCATATTTGAGCAGCTCTCCATTTTTCTCCTTGTCTAGCCTTTTATTGTTATGTTTTACATTTTGCATATTTCAATAATAATTTTTGTCTTACGCACTTTTTCAAATAATGAACCATTCATATGTACATACATGTGTGCAACATACGCAAAAAATATGAATAATTCACTATTCAATTCACCAGTTTTTTTTATTGCAAGAGAAGTAAAGTAGCATGAAGAATGGAAATGTACACACAAACAAGACGCACAAACAAGCATACAAATTCTCCGACTTTTTCCCAACTCCATCAGCCACACAGCCAGCCAGAGAGCAACAATAAAAGAAAGAGAGAAGTAATCTTAAAGGAACATCATTATTATCATCAATTCAAGTCAGAAGAGAGGCGAGTAGACGGGCATGAATATCGGCAACAATCGCCTAGTCTATCATATCAGTAATAAACAGCAGGAGAGCGCAACAAGAAGGGAGGAGAACTTTTTCATACTTTGCATTGCGTATCTGATGATGTGAGTTTATATGCGTATGATAATAACAATCATTGATGTAGAATAATAGCAAATGATATACGACTAACGACCCTCCAGTAACATAAAAAAGTAGATGCTGATGAGGATAACTTTTTTTTATCATTCTTCCCTTATTCTGCCTTCAGCATTTATTTTAACAACAGCCTTTACAGCTGCTACTGCTGCATTCCTCTTTTGACGGTACAATGAGTAGAGTAACCATTGTTGGCGTAACATTTTCCCTTTAACTTGTTCTACAGGAAATCATATGTTAAGCAAGCAAACCGAACGAACGAACCAACCCAAGAAGCTTCGAGTCTGTCGATATTTTCAGGTGGATATTTTTGCGTGTAATGCAATTCACAGAAAATGTATCGTAGTTTTGCTTGCACATTTGCATATGTGATTGTGGTTTTTACAATTATTACGTAGCACCATCAAATTTTATCTTGAAAAGCTGGTTGATTGGGCAGGAAACTAGTCAACCATTTCATTATTACGAATGATCAAGAAAATGATCTGATCTTCATTTCATGTATTCTTAGAAGATGTACAAAATAATGATAATGATATGCACACAGGGAATATAAAAACGAAACAAGTTGTAAATTTATTACTAGCCAACTTGATACATATGTAGATTAAAAGAAAAATAGTAAAAATATGCACTCCTTCATCCAACCAACAAACCTAATATAAAAAATTAAATATTGCTGGTGGGGTGGTAGGTGATGTGATGTACTACCACTACCACTCAACTCGCTGGGGCATGAGGCATATTATGTTAATGGGAAAGGGTGTAATGTTCGTATGGCAAAGGTCTCTTTTTTCTTGTGGGGCACTCTTTTTCAAGATGATGTCAATTGATAAAAAACCAAAGACTGAGAAAAGTAGAAGAATAAGAGCAAAAATAGGAGCGGAGTAGCATAAATTTTATCAGCACAGAAAGATGGGTGATGCGAAAAGATAGCTGAGTTGAGTAGAGAGAGAGCACTTTGAGTAATTTTCTTGAAGATGCTGAGGATTTTTTTTGTTCTTTTACGTAAGCAATGATAGTAAAAATGTAAATTGTAAGCTTGTTGTAAGATGATATGATAGGATAGGATACTCTATAGGTCCAGCTTTGTGGGATTCTGCCAACTAGGAAACTGAGAAACTCAGTCAGTCTGCCACTTTTTTTCCATCCCTTGTCGTATTTTGCTACTGTTTTGTAAGCAAACTGAACTGTTATCTTGGGAATTTTGTATTGAAATTATCTCATAAACTTTATGCCCATATCATCATATAATGTATATTTTTTTGCCACAAGATTGTTCTCTCAGTTCAGAGTGTGCAGTGCAGTAGAAAAAAATGTTGTCATCCGAATTAGAAAAGTCAGAGAGATAGTTTTTAAATTAAATGCAGAAAGTTTAACTTGAGACATTTTTAATAGCAGCCAAGTTAATGCTTGCGACTCAAGCGAGTGGGAGTCCTCTGGCATAATTGGCATTTTGGTGTTGGTCTCTACTTGGCTTTTGCACTTTGCTTGTTATGCATCATGTTATGTACGCGTACAAGTAATAAAAGTAAAGATTGAAGAGAAAGAAGCAGAAAAAAATATGCTAAAAGCTGAAAGTTGTCAGTGAAATATTACAGTTAAATTATGCTAATGTAAGAAAAAACAACACACAGACACATACACTCACATAAATATATCAAGCTAATAACGACTCTCATATATGTTACACTTTTATAAAAAGTAATTTAATCAACTTGTGGAAAAAATGTTGTAAAATATGTGTAACATAAATATGTAATGAACTTTTTGCGTACTAGCACGGGATCTGGCAACTAGCAACAATTTCTAAATCGGGTCGGTTGGCTGTTGGCTCGGTTCGACCTACCAAAGCACCACCGGCAAAAAGCAAGTGTGTGTCTGAGTAAAGTGTAAAGGTGTAGACTGACAGGTTAAACCATATTTCATTTAAGTTACACGTATAAACACATGTACACAAACATAGTTTATTTTCGGGGTCAATGTATACGTTTTAAAAACAAATTTATCTTTTCATACACGCGTATTGCACACCACTTTTTTGTTTTGATTCTCGGATTCAGCGTATCATCGCAAGAAAATCAGAAGACTGTTTTCGTGATTAGTACAATTATTGTAATGATTACGATAATATTTTATAATAAGTTTAGCATTCATATCAATTCGATTAAGTAGTTTTTTTCACATAGAGCTAGCGAAGTATTTAGTTATGTTCGTATTTTTATGGATGTGATGATGATGATCTCATACCAGCAGCATACTGAGAGGCAGGCAGTAAGTCAAAAAACCGGAAATCAAGTTGAGTCAAGAATTTTCTCATGTACCAACTTTTTTTCAAGGTATTTTTTCAAGTAAATGAACCAGATAAAAATATACTGATAAACAAGTTTCTGTCTTTGTTTCTGATTTTTGTTAGAATGCAATGCAGTAGGTGTAAGTTGCGATCACATTAATGAGATAATGTTAGACAGGTATGTTTATAATTTCAAGTTCAGGGACAAAATTATCAAATAAACAAATAAACCTTAGTTCATTATACCCTTGCTTATGTTGGTGTGGTAGTGTAGTCGATTTGACGGTAACAAAATACGTGTTTCACATAACAAAAGATACTTTTCATAAAAAACGTACCTACAATTTTTTTTTGATAAAATCTGATATCAGGAATTTTACAAAAGGTTAAAGCTGAAGTTGCAACAAAATGTTGGTGAAGCTAAAGCTACAATAACAAAAAATAAGAAAATTGGAGGACAAGTAGAGGATGCCATGCGTTGTATTTAGTTGTGTAACAAGTGTGATGATGTCTTATTACTGTATTATATCTACTAACCCTACGATGAGTATTGATTCAGCGAAAAGGAAAGTGATAATAAGTACAACAGGAAAGCGTAATTGTTTGGGAGGTGAATTACCAAATCAAACAGAATATTATACACTACGCACAAAAAACGTCAGCAAAAGTATAAATATGTAACTTCACCTGTCCAATTAGTCATGTATGAATACATGCCATGTCATATTGCATTGCAGAAAACAGTTACTTATTTGTAATTCGTACATAAAGTACCTTTGGGCCTAGACAAAGTCAGACATGTCAAATCATTTACTTTTGCCTCGGAGTAAAATAAGAACCTGTTTAAATTTCAACTTGCTTCTACTCTCCTCATATTTTTTATAATGCTTTGTAATAAAAGTTTTTATATTCACCTTTTTTCAAACTGATAAGCAACAATGAACAAAAGTAACAGTAGCAAAAGAAGATTCATATGAATACATGCGCATTGATATATAAATTGATATATACAAACATGATACCTAACTTCAAATCATTAGATGTGCTTAAACAAATCACTTTCACTGGTTATCATGAAGGTGTACGATGATCGCTTATGTATCGGTATTTTACCTTGTAATTTTTTAAGCATACAAAAGTATTTCAGATTTCTGTGTAAAGTAATAATGCTCCTTTGTTGTTCTCAAAAATGCATAATTTAATGAGTTTAGAAACGAATCAATTGGGTAAATTTCATCATTTACCAATTATGAAAATTCAACTAAATAAAATTGTAATTGAAAAAAGGTTATCTTTGGTTGTCATTTAATTATAAAGTACCTATACAACAATATTTTATGTACAAACTTTGGTATTTTCTTTCATAATCTTCAATGGCATATATGTATAAACATCTTTTAAAAATCAGTGATGATGGTTGGTGAGGTGGTACATATATTGAGTATACAGTATACAAAAATATATAAAGTCATATAGAGGCCCGCTCCCCATATATAAATACAGTAACATAAGATATTTTTTAAAAATAATTGTACTACCGCTATCATTCTCTAGTATTTTTGAGCTCCCATAAACCTGAATGCACGCACACTACCGTCACAAAAATCCATACTGAATACTGATAATTTTATTACTAGGTATACACAAAAAAGAAATATACGAAGTATAACCATTAAAATCTATCCACGAAGAAGACACAAAAGACGTGTGTTGGTACAAGTCAAAAAGTCTTTTTTTAAGAGAAAATATGCAAATATTGACGAACATGAAATTCTGAAGAAAGCGGACAAAGAGTAATATAATAACAGCGGCATCACAGTTTTTTTGTGAGGTTCCTGTGTTGTAGCTACATGTAGAATGCAGACCCAATGCAATTAGAATAGAAACAGAGATGCTAGCGAAAAATATTCTTCCTTCCTTCCTGTCGTCCTAATTTGCTTTAGAAGGGTAATAGAATTGAACAAGAAATTCTAGAATTCTAGTAGATTTCTAACTCCTTTTCTATCTTCTAGTTGGTATGAGCCAGTCCATCATAGATGACTTCCTGTTGAATGGTTTCTCTTCGCAGGACTGGTCGGCTTCATACATTTTAATTTTATCCAGGCCCAATACTTGAAGTGTGTGACGAGCTTGTTGCATAACCTCCAGTGACGGTCTTCTGTCTCGGGTCAGTAGCCAAACGGTTTCTGCAAAAGTAATAAAAACATGCCAATTGTCATGTCACGAGTTGTAAATTATTTGAATGGGTAATTAATGTGATGATGTACCTTCAGATGTTCCCATCATGTTCACACCACACATGTATTCAATAGCAAAGTTGTCATAATCCGTGGCAAGGACACGGTAGTGCTTCTTGCGCCCTTTAAAGAAAAGACAAGTTATATTACATGACGAAATTATTTACATACGAATACTAATGAACAGTTATTGGCTAAAGTGTTAAAAGTAATTAGCAACTCACATGGCATAGCAGGAACTGAGTAGATGAAGTTTGAGGGGTCATTCACCGGGTTGTCAATTACCAGTTGTGAGAAAAATGTGTTTGGTGCGTTGGTCCTGAAATTAATTGTTTAATTACGGAAATATTTAGCAAAATAATCTAGACACTTCTAGTAACTGTTTTTAATTGAGCCCTTATAATCATATAATTCATATAATATAAAAAGTAATTGCTTGGTTTTGGTTAGCATGTTTGCTTTACTAAATGGTTATTACTGGGATTATAAAGCCAAACAAAGTATGGCTTGGTCAGAATCTTTTGTCAATATAAACTCATTTAACACACAGCTGGGTGCTAATTAATGTAATTTTTTGTTCTATAAAATGCATACTTTTATTTGCAGTTGCACTTTGCGCTATGATACACAGGCTTAACAAACCTTGTACTGCACTCACGAAAACAAATTAAGTCAACCATGAAAAAATATCCGTGTATTAGCCACTAAGCACTAGCTCAGCTAATTCAATTAAATGTTTTTAATGTAAACTATTTTGTGCGTGTGACTAATAAATGGTTAATATTAAAGATAACATCACAAATATTTGAGTTACTGCTTTTCATAACAAGACATTGTAGACTTCAGTGGTTATGCGTAGAATTTTCAGGAAACTATAGATAACGTTTTAAGATAGTAAGTTTTGTAAGTAGTCATCTATATATGGCTATAATATTCTATATGTATTTTTAGACTTACAGTCTGGTCACGTAATCCATTCGAAGCTTGACCTTTTCTGGATTGGCTGCATCTCTGTAATAAAATGAGCTCCAACATTTTCCTGGAAGTTCGGAAACTGTCGGCGTCTTCTCCATTTGCCACCATCTTCCCAAATACTATGAACATAAACCATAAACAAATTTGTTTTATATGTTCATTCAATAAAAAAATTACGCACTTAAAACTCGTCCTTTTACTTTTCATAAGCCAAAACTTGATTTCATTCAGGAATCATGCAAAACTTAAGTTGTATGTAGGTTTCAACTTGAAACTTTCAAGCGACTTGTCAACAAGTTCAAATTAGATAATTTTAAGTCTCACCTTATCAATTTCGAATCCAATTAAAGGAGGGTACTTATTACATAAAACTGCTTTGCCTGCCGCAGCAAATGCTACCAAGGACAGTAATACCACAACACTTTTCATACACTCCATTGTGCCTTTTATATATTTTTTTAAACCACCAGCTATCTATTGAAACTGAAACACCGGAACTCTTAATACTTTATTTCCGCTTGACCCTTCTCCAGGTCCGAAACTAAAGTGACAAATCCAAGTGTCCTTCCGTTTTTGTCAAGAGCACCTATTCCTTGTCAACAGTTACACAGCAAGTTCTCAAATGAATGAAGTTTTCAAGCGCTTGAAAATGTGAGCTTTTTTGGTAGCCGCAGCTAAATATATTATGAAGGTTCGAAAAAATGTCAGGTGCATTTTCTATTTTTTGTGGCCCTTTTGAGGTACTTATACACTTGCTGTATTTTATGAAAGATAACAAGGTTTAAATGCATCTATTTCAATATTAGTTTATCACTGTATTATAATACATATATGTAATAAAAAAATCTTATTGTTAGTACAAAGCTGTATATGTAATAGCTGTAAAAATGTTTAAAAAAGTCGTGTGTACAATTCGCGTAATAGTGATCAATGTATAATCAAATGATCGTATAGTTTTCAATGATATCATCATCAGTAAATTCATTAAAAAATTTGAATGTTTTCCAAATTTGTTATAACATTTTATACTACACTGTGTAGATAATTTGTATGCAACGTGGTGAAATGCATGCGTAGGTAGAGGTAGACTGTGCAGTAAGTACACTTTTATGCCTTATCAAGCCCCCAAGCATCCTATTCTACTAATTGAAGAAAATTTTGTTAATGTGGAAGTGACTCTTCCCCTTTTATTTCAAATTTTGGCCTTTTATTAGAAAGGGAACTAGACTTCCCCTCAAGCCTGCACTGCATCGCATCTCTTTAAGTTTCAAATTCAAAATAAGATAAGCCTTTAAGATAACAATGATAAAGCACAAAGCGTGGTTACACATAGCGTACATGTCATGCCGTCAGTTTAGCTTTCATTGCCTTTGGTTAAGCAGTATAGCATGGCATATCATACTTATAAAATCTATACATATAACTTTCACATTGACCTAATGACAAGAACCGGCTTTGTAGTTTTGTACTGACCTGAATGAAAATTCATCATCATTTCGAATTCAGCAGTGGAGCCAGTGCAAATATAGATTTTTTTTACTATTTGACTGATATCATTATGCGCATTTCGATTTCAATTGTTGACCACTGCGTAGCATCGCCGCAATTATATATAGCCTGACTCTGACTGCATACAAGACTCAAATGATGATGATGATGAGCCTTGAGACTTAACAGTAAAACGTTTATTTGCACAGTGCGCAGTACCTAAAAGCAACTTACCATATAGTAAAACCATAAAATCGCATATGGTTTAAAATGAATGAAATTGAAACATTATATTTTGTTATTTCCTTTTTAATGTGAGGGTGTACATTGCAGATTGCAGAGTGATGGATTTTTTGATAAGTGAGCACCAACAAACCATGCGAATAAATCTACAACCAGGCGGCTTTTTATCATGTGAAGGTATGTGTATCTTATAATCAAGGTTTTGTTTGACAAAACTATAACTGATTTTTAACTGTTTTTAATTCCCTTTTATTATTTAAATCACATGACGAAAAAAGAGTAAAAGTAAAATTCGAGGGAGCGTATCTTCTAGATGCTTTTAAAAAGAAAGTGCTCTTTTGCCTGCCTGCCTGACGATAAATTATGTGCCTAAACTGTGCTTAAATAATACGCAGTTGCAGTTATCAAAATTAAGTAGTATCTGATTAAATTACAAACAAATTGTTGTTTACTTTGTTTTACTCGAAATAAAAATATAATCAAAATAAAATTAAGCAATTTTTTCCAAGTTTAGTGGTAAAATAAACAAAAGTTATGACCAATTTTCCGGTTTGCTCTGAAAAATGACATGTTCACAAATTACCGTATTTAAGGGAATTATAACAACTGTAAATTTAAAAATAATGTTAGTTAAATAATCACTTTTTAATGAAATGATTGTCTCTCGTAATTCAAATGTCCATCAATTTTACCAACTTTTGCTTTTTGTTTGACAAACCATGAAGTTCATATTAAACAGGATTCGATGTTTAGCGTATGCTGTCCTTTTTGTATATAAATGTGATAATCGATATTGATTAACGCATTACTTAATGATAAAATTAAAATGAAAAACAAGTCCGTTGATCCCCGCACATAATTAGTAATTCATGTGGTGTGTGTGCAGTGCAGAATCCTGTCTTGTAACATTTTCGAATGGAAATACCTCGAATTTTATTTTTCAGGGTCATTGCCAATAGAACATCTCATTTTCAATCAGACACCACGCATACACGCAGGCGTGCTTAGAATGAGTCACTTCATTTATCGTAATCAGGAAAATTTCCTATAAATCAATGTATACTATGTAAGGTGGTGGTTGTGCTTGTGACGCTTACGAAAATATTCAAAATTTAAAAAACGTAAGCATGTCGCGTAATAATGAAACGTGTTACAACTTTTACTTTCTTCGAGAGTAGATTCACAATTTTTATGCAACAAATTACGATGCAGTGCATGTTTACGTGGAAGTAAGTACTACAACAGGTAAAGCAATTATTGCTGAATGTTTTCTTACCACTACCAAAAAAGGAACGAACTGTGTTTACCAAAAAGAATGAATGAGACCCCAAGTTTTAGAGGAAGGATAGTCACGGGTGGCTTTTTCAATTAATTAAAATGTTGAGTTCGTGATTTTGCTGTCTTAATCTTGTGCACGCAAACCATACAACAAAGTATAAAAGTAAATCAACAGAAAACATGAGAATGAAAAGTTTGGATTTGCGCAACTTTTGTGTGATATGAACTACACTTGACATGAGATGCATAAGGATAAAATCTAGTGGGCATACATTGTTATCATTCGCCTTGTTCGCCGAAAGTGTTAACATTTATTTTCTCGTTACTTTTCTGAATGTATATCGAATCAGTGTCAGTTATGGTTTTTCTAAACGTCCATCTTAAAGATCGTCATCTATCCCACCCGTGCGGTATGCTTTCCTTTTCGTTTAATTGTGTAAAGGTACATACACATAATACAAACTATGATGACATGTTTTTTAATGAACAGTATGTTAGTATGTTAGCTAAAATGAAACAAAGAAATTTTCTAGAATGTCGGAAGGAAGTAGTTTTGTTTAAGCAATATTTTCTTCTTTTCATCAACGATTTTTATTTTTTAATAGTCTAAAATTCTCAACACAATTTAACCATAAGATTTCTTACTTTAATGAACTAACACATATCATTACACAAATGTAGCGTTTCCGCTAAAAAAATCATTTTAAGCTATCAACTAAGAAAAATTCCGATACGACAAGAATAAGTAAAAACAAGTGCCTACGTTTAAAAAATAATGAATGAGCAGTGATTTTGTACCTACGTAGGTGGTATGCATTCTCACAATGATACCATCATCACTAATTGGAAAGAACATTTATTGCCCTTCGTTAATGATTAGGCTATCGGTATCCACCAATGCCCCCATATTTCTGTACGAGACTTGTTGTTCCCCGTTCCCATTCCCAGAAGAAGCCCCGAGATTATAAGAACTTTTTACATTAAATCCCATTCCCTCCAACTGTTTAATTAACGAATGAAGCCTCCATGCTAGCAACACAACCATAATTATCATACCTAAACTAACCAAGCTTAAGAAAACCGTAAAATAGTTAGAACCCTTGCTACTAGATGATGTACTATCTTCCCTATAGGCTTTGGCACTACCATATTCATTGCTTATCTTAAAAGATTCTCGGATAAGCCCAACACTAGGTTTCTCAAAAACATTTCTCGATACGTTCCAGAATTCTTTGACTCCAATTTTGCTCAGAACATTTGCAGAGTACCACTGAACTGGTGCCAATTGTGACACTTGAATGGGATTCTGATTTCTACTTGGGCGTAAACCGCTGCAGGGTTTTGGGCTGAATACTTGTTTGGGTGAATTAGAAATTCCATTACCAAGTTGAACTGAGCAGTCGCATGCCACATCAAACTTCTGTGAACCATAGGGTGACGGCTGTATCTTTATCTTATAACCAGGTGCAGTAGGATGGGAGGAGGATGTACAGTCAATTATAGAAAATTTACTCACTCCTTTGTTACCTCCAACAAACCAAAGATATTGAGATGGAGCAATATGCTTGAATGATTCCGCTTTAAATTTATGAACTGGTGTGCATTTGATTGGACAAAAGTTGATTAAATCTTCAAAAAGGCTGTCATTCTTATTTCCCTTCAAACGTTCCCAATTGAAAGCTGCGGTGGCACAGGGGGAAATCTTTCGGGGATGCATGGCAGTAGGAATGTGGCATAATTTACCAGGTTTGCAGTCACTTTCATATGCAACATTTCGCATCAAGTCCACCAGCACATAAATGTCCTCAGATTCCTTCGATTTCGGCAGTGCCTCCGGGTCAATTTCACATTGCCAGTCAGTTTTGCTTTCAATGTCATTATAGTAAAATGAAATGGGAGCGATCTTCACCAATAGAAACTTTTCATCCTGTGGAATCACTGGAATTAGGATCCTTACAAGCATAGTGTCCCCATTTGTAAAAGTGCAGTCGGTAAGAGATGACTTGTAGTAATTTCCCACAGAGTCAGTGGCCACCGTTGGTAGAACTTTTTTTGAAGACAGTAACTCCAACACGTCAGCTAACGTGTCACCCAACAAAGAAGGTGGTAAAATGGTTGAAGGTATCCTTCCAGCTTCACAGTCAACCGTGGCCATTTTCCAACGATTTGCTTCCACCATGTAATTTTGAAACAGGAGGGAGTTCAAAGTGTTAATGGCATTTGCCCAAATTGCGGCATCCACCCGTCCATCAATGAGGTCGATTTTTAGCCAGAATTCATTGTAAAAGCTGCGTCTCATTTCCTGGTAAATGCCGGATATGTTGTAAACGTAGTTCGTAATTCCCTGAATATATTCGTGGGAGCCTAACAGGGAGCAGGACTTCAGTCTTGCTAGATACTCCTCCACTGTGACTTTGTCCATAAAAATGTCTTCAAAGTGGGGCTGGATCAGTTCACAGTCAAATGAAACTAATGCTGTTTCTGGTTTTGCATTGATATCTTCCAAATTTACAACGAGGGGTTGGTTACTTGCAAAATATTCAGAGAAACGCTCGTGAATATCGGTGAGGTAGTAGAGGACAGGGCAGGTGGTGAAAAACTTAGTGTAGTTTGTGGTGCTGCAGTTTTGACTGCCAAAGATAACTGTATTTGTTTTGTTCCAACGGGGAACGCTGATTTGGTAAATGAGGGGAACGTACTCCTTGTAAAAATGGGAGGATGGACTGGGGACACGTTCCATTTGAAGACCGGAAACTAGTTGGTATGTAGTTTGTTGTGGAATCACCTTGCCTGTGGTGGTCAACAAAATGTACAGACAAGCCCATGCTGCCTTTCCGAGAAATTCGGCTTTGACAAAAACCATTCTTTAAAAAAATAATATATTGTTAAATAACCTGTACGATAAATTCCTTAATTAAAATATTAGATTTAAATGCAAGTCTTACTTTCTTCCGAAAATGAAAATCTGCGACCAAAATGAATAAATCCAAAAAACAATCTGAAACGATTTACGTGAATTCTGTTTAGTGAAAAATTCTAACTTAAATCATTTTAAAGAACCGTTATCTATATTCTTTGCCACAACTCAGTTCAACTTTCCACAAGTCAATCCTGGTCAATCCAGTTCTTTAGAAAAAATAAGATAAAGATGAGTGACATTCAGTGTTCATGAGTAAGGCATCACCAGTAAATTTTATGGGAAACAATAAGGAGTCATTGTCTTTTCATCCATATCTCATATCAGTACCGGAAATATACATGTTGAACGATGCATGTATATTTATGGTGTAGTAGGTTCATAGGTCCATGTTTTAACAACGAAAATATCTTCTGGACTTTCAGTGTCGCCTTGTTATCTTCAACGAGCAGACTTGAAGTATAAAACCTTTTTTTTTTACTTTACATTGCATAATATGACTCTTCAAATTTCTTACTCTTAACCTTCTCAGTATGAAAATTATTGTGATTTTAGGTATTCCTAATACTCTCATCAAAATCCTGGTTTTAACGAGTGGTAAAAAATGTAAATTTTGATGGTGTATTCATTAACTAGCCCAAATTCCAATGTTATGTTAATTTTTATCGATAA
Organism: Entomobrya multifasciata; assembly: GCA_034693345.1. NCBI lineage: Eukaryota > Metazoa > Arthropoda > Collembola > Entomobryomorpha > Entomobryidae > Entomobrya > Entomobrya multifasciata. The sequence continues at coordinate 18,759 of JAQFXM010000556.1, read as the reverse complement.
AAAGAAATGATACTTTAATTTGAAAAGATGTGTTTCCTTTGTAAACAATTTTTTAAATGTTTTTAAAGCTGCCTCATGTAATTTTCCATTAATTAGATTTTTCTGGTCAAAATATCCATGATTATCTAATGAAGCATTGGCGTCAACCAAAATCCTCTGTTGATCCAAGTAATGTACATATGTACAAGAGTTTATCATAATGCACATTCTATGTCATGTCATCATTTGTCCAACAAAAGTACTTATTTGACGGATTTATTAACGTCAACGAATTGTATGCATACATTTTTAATTTTTTGACATTTAACGTATTCTTTAATCTTCTACTGCTCACGTTAGTATGTAGGTGGAAAGTAAAAAATGAGCTTGTCTGCGATTTTTAGCCATTACATTTGTGCACACTTGAAAGACTTTATGCTGCTTGACAATTAACGTTGCAATTGCAATAACGTGTGACGTTATCTCATGCAATTTGTATTGATTTTAAAACTCATTTGCTATCGTTAATTCAACTACATTTGTTAAGCTTAAATCATATATGTGCATGACAAGTGGCAGCAATAAATAACACTTATCGAAAAGACACAATGCGTTGCAAATATACCGGTCTAGTTTTGCTAACGTGCTGCTAACGTCATAAAAATCATACTACGATCCTTTATATACATGTTAATTTTTCGGGTTCGGGTATTAAGTATAGTAAGACAAAGCTGACGTCTCGTGCAATCATATTATTTTGGATTGCCTCTCTCCTGGATTCCAGTTAAAAACGGATGATTTAGTGATGTATATAAGTCGAACTTTGAAGATGATGACCATTCATATAAATACTTTTCTTGTTGCAATCGAAATTCATGCAAAAATACCTAAAAACATTGAAATCATTTTTGAATCCCACATTTTTGGTTTAAAAAATCATTCGTTAAAATGAAGACTACTGTAACTTTAATTTCGACTTTATTTTTCAGTCTTGGGCTATCATCAATAGCCATTGCCAGTATAAAAGATAGCGTGACAAGTGAAGAGCACGCTAAACAACTCGTACATTTAGCGATTCAGGTATTTATTTTTTGACATATATTTTTTAAACTTTTCAAAAATTTATAGCTTTCGACGAATTCTAAAACTTGAAATGTGTCACTTTTAATTTATATAAGGAAGCAACAAAGCAATATGACGAAAGAGTAATGCTTGCCATGCAAAATGGAGCACAATCAAAACGAAGATCTCGTGAAGGTATAAAGAGCTCAAAAAAGTCGCAGGAAATCGGTAGAATCAGCAATATTTACCAGAATGCCTTGAATGATCTTGTGTCAACGTAAGTTTAAAAACTTACTAAAATTCTGCTATCTTATTCCGGCTTCACTTCATATTTCGCACTGCTTACTCAAACTTTGCATGTCGAAGAAGAACTGATCTGCTGACTTGATTAATTACAGCCAAGCATTAGATCGCTCTGTGGCATTGACATTGCTCCATAACTCATTACCCCAACAATGCCAATTGCCATCCTTGAACTGCGATATGAATTCCAAATATCGTTCCGTGGATGGAACTTGCAACAATGTTGAAAATCCTCATTTCGGAGCTGCCTATATACCTAATGCACGAATATTGCCTCCAGCATACCACGGAGACATGGAGGAACCAAGAGGCGGACTTGATGGTGCAGGATTACCTAAGGTACGCGATCTCACGCTTGCCATTCATTCTGGTGATGGTTCCTCATTCGAGTCAATGGTTACCCATATGGTTGCTCAATTCGGACAATTTCTGGATCATGACATAACGTAAAATATCCATTGCAGGCAGTAATGCTTAAAAATTACCAAAACTGCTTCTTCTTTTATTATCATACTTTTTTTAAATCTACAGATTAACCCCAGTGGACAATGGTCAAGCTTGTTGTGGAAACCCAACTCCTGGAGACGACTGCTGGAATATCGTCGTAGACGAAACAGACCCACATTATCGTAATCGCACAACATGCTTGGATTTTGTCCGATCAACTCCCACTTGTATTTCATTTGAAGGAACTGAGCAGCACCGTGAGCAGTTTAATGCTTTAACTGCTTATATTGATGGCTCAGTTGTTTACGGGTCAGATGACGAACGCTTTCAAAAATTGAGGTCATATGAAGGAGGAAGGCTTGTCGAGAATTCCGACCATCCTAACATGGAGTAGTAATTGCTGGGGATGTGCGCGCTAATGAAATGCCAGGATTAACAGTTATGCAAACATGTGAGTACTACAAAATATATGCATACCAATTTTAAGAGAGAAAAATTTATTCACATTTAAATAATTTGTTGTAATTTTTTAGTGTTTTTGCGTGAACACAATAGAATTGCTAATGAACTTGCCAAATTGAGAACTGACTGGGATGATGAACTTGTCTTCCAAGAAACTCGGCGAATTATAGCAGCTGAATTACAACAAATCACATACTCCGAATTCATACCCACCGTACTTGGCCAGGAAGCCATGCAACAATATGACCTAATTTTACCCAGCGATCCCTCCACTCTTACCACTTATGACCCAACTGTGGATGCAACAATTTTCAATTCGTTTTCTACAGCTGCCTACAGATTTGGACATACACTTGTAAATGGTCTCATTCAGCTTTTCCTTGAGGATGCCGTTATTGGTTCGTACAACCTCAGGGATAATTATGGTAGTTCAGATCAAGTTCTCCAATATCGCAATGGTACTTCCGGTTATGATCTTATTCTCAATGGACTTATCCAACAAAAATCTCAAGCTTCTGATGGCGAGTTTCACTCCGACCTCCGTAACAATTTGTTCATGAGTGCAACTTTCATTGGATCTGATCTCGCTGCAAGAAACATTCAGCGTGGCAGAGATCACGGTCTTCCAGCATACAACGAATTCCGTAAATACTGTAACTTAGTCCCCCTAACTGATGCATGGGATACTGGAAAACCGGAAGACATTGATGAAACTGCATGGTCAAAATTGAATTCAGTGTATAATTCCCCACTGGACATTGATTTGTACACTGGTGGGCTATCAGAGAAATTAGTGGAAGGAGCCCTTGCAGGGCCAACTTTTGTTTGCTTACAAGCCACTCAATTTCAGAGACTAATGAAAGGGGACAGATATTTCTTCACTCATGGAAATACCATAGGAAGCTTTACTTCAGAGCAACTGGCAGCTTTAAGAAGCCGAACTTTGGGGGATATTATTTGCCAAAATAGCTTGTCCATTCAGCAAACGGCAAGAAATGTCTTTCATGTGGCATCTGACGAACAGTAAGTCGAAGCACAAATAATCATGACATGCTGTCAAATCAAAAATGTAATTTGCTTAACCCTACAATTAATGCATTGTTACTTAATTAATAGAAATCCAATGATGCCCTGTTCTGATGCCAGCCGTGAGCTTGACATTAACCTATTTGCTGTTAACGCAGTATAATGGAATTATTAAGGATAGTGAATGATGATATGATAAAATTAGTTAGATAATTTAGGTAATTTGTCTGTAGCTGATTTCATTGTAATGTAATGATATCACGTCTGTCACTCAGTATTAATATGATAGATAATTTATAAATCAATAAGATCCAGGTGAAAATTTTATTTATGACAATCAAATAATTTGAACTCTTTAACAATTAATACACATTCAATTCAATCATTTATCATTCAAGCAACTCCACATTAACGGAATTTAACTAGCAAAATAGTATTTGTACAAACGTACAATATTCCTTTGCAACATAGCAATGGTCACTTTCCCAATCGCCTTCGCATACATGCTTGCCCTAGTCTCCACATCGTCATTAAAGTTATTGCTGGATGACACATTAATAGCCACCACACCATCCTTCAGCATCTCCGTCTTTATTTTAAAATTTGGTGAAGGCACTCCAGTCACAACGACATCCGATATGGGAAGCACATCTTCCAACTTTAAAGTAGTGTCAAACACTTCATGCTTCAAATGCTTCAATCCATTTCCCCTGTGGTACTCCTGAACTCCATTGATATCAACGGAGTAAACCTTAGCTCCATCATTAGCCAGTAAAGCAGCCAATGGTCGACCAACAACTTCACTGCGATTAATTACCGTAATAACCCGACCATGAAGTCGGTTTCCATAAACCAGCATCTTGTTGTAAACACCAATGTGCTCCAAAACTTTAATGACGGCGAGAGGTGTGCATGGTAAAATGCACTTGGTTTCTTTTCCTTCATCTAGAAATCGAATGTTGTGATACATGTTGTACAAGTACTTGTGGCAAAGGCCTTCCACATCCTTTTTGGCACTCACGACATTTTGAAGGTACTGATCTTGACCTCCCCCGTAGACAGGGTAGTAGACAAAGATTCCGTGCACCGCTGGATCTGTGTTGGCTTCAATGATCTTATCTTCAAGTTGGTCCCGAGTGACTTTACGGAGCTCAAATGTAATACCGACTTGAGCACACGACTTGGCAGTGAAATTCGCGTAGGTTTCAGCCGCTGGGTCGGTATTGGCAAGGAATGCGACAAGCTTTGGAGTGACATCCTCTTTCTGAAGGGATGAGCATATTTCTTCCCTGCAAATAATTCAAAAAATAAATCTGAATGAATTATTTGTACTTTGGCAGTCATAAGTCAATATATTTGCTGATATTTTAAATATGTCAATTTGGTGCTTACCTGAAAGTGGAAGCAATTAGTCCGGTATCGATGATTTCACACGGCATTTTTTAAATTGAATTTAAAATGTTGAGTGTGTTAGATAACTACTTTTGATTAAAAATACTGCTGATTGATTGATTAAGAATTGGAGTTAGTACGCTTGTCAATCTCTTTGTTAAACTGACGTATGCACAAAAATTGCTTAGCAAGTTGGTATATGTAACAACGTGCGTGAGCGTGCGTTCCTCACAATCAACTGTCTGAAAAAATTATGAAACTGATTTCATCATCACTCACAAACAAAAATCTTTTAATCTGTTGAATTGGAGGGTGTGTTAACTTGACGTAGAGGAGATTTGTGTGATATAGATGAGATGTAAAGCTTTCCAGCAGATACTTAGCATGTGTATACATTGATAGTCGAGGAAAGGATAAGACCAAAAAAACCACAAGAACGAGAAAGCAATGGCTCTTATCTGGTATGCGATTGCGAGTCAGTAGTTAGATTAAGGCAACTTTTGGAAGTAAATAGCTGGAATGGGAATAACAAGCTTTTCGACATGAAAGATCAAAAAATTTCTATGCATTCATCATGTATAGATAATGGCCTTCAAAACAAGAAGCCACTGTGCAGAAACAAAGCATATACACTATTCTTACATAGTTAAGAAGAAAAGATGGAAGACAAGGGACGTGTATAGGAGACAGTAGACAATTATATTATATGTTTTGGATGATCCAATTACTATGTAAATTTTCAGACAGATATTCCTCTAAATTACTCATCGGGTAGACACCATTCTGTGTATTCGGAGAAGAATCAAGTGTGAAAAGGTGAATAAAAAAAGGGTTTTCAAGATGATAGTTTGTTTTTCTCTATAAAAAATTTATTTCATAAGTTGTAAACTTGCGAATGGTAAAATGGTAATTTAGGATGGTAAATTATATTTTTAATGAATACAATGCAAATGGTAATGGGTATTTATATTATATGTATATAATTCATAACTAACCCTTTGAACAAAACATTTATCCATGTAATCCATGTATTTAGGTTGAGATAGTCATGATTAAAAATTATGCGAGCTTCAATAAAGCATATATGGGCTATAGAGAAGAACCGCATCAAAAGTTGATTGAGCAAGCTTAATTTTTTAGGTTGACCGTTGAGCCTAATTTTGCATTCCTTAAATCTATTTGTAACGAAAAATCTTGTGACAATCTTATGCAATGTCGGTTTCTAGAAAAACATGTGTACTAAACACTAATGTCATCTCCATAAATTCCAGAATAACATAAAACAAACATTAAATCAGCTAATGGTAATGTTCTGATTCTCACACTAAACAACATCCTTATTCTAACTCCAAGGTTCATAGTTCATTCACATTATAAATTATAATATCCTTCAAAACTTAAATGCTACCTAAACTACATAGAAAATTATTTTTTCAAAGCTGCAGCTGTCATTTTGTCATCTGTGATGTGGTGGATAAGAGTAAACCAGTACAACTAATTCTATTTAAGACTTAATTTAGTTTAATATTTAATTTTTTGACCATATCAGTCTTTGCTACTCAAATGGTTATCCTTTTGAGAATCCGCCCCCGTAAGCCGTAAGTAGACAATTATTGAGTTTGTTCTGTAGCTTGTACCACTTCAGCAAAGTAATGAACTGTTTTTGAACGAGTGTAGCTGTATCTATTATCAAACACTAAAGTATACTTTCCACTACTACTTATTACATGAGAACCTTTTACTGTTCCTTGTTTTGAGTCGATTCTACATTCAGGATGAATTTGAATATCTTCAGACTTTCCTTCACTGTCTGAAGATTGAAATATTACACTAAATCCGATATCATGACTATCTATTTTAACCTTCCATAAAAATTCCTGAGCAGGATTTCCAGAAGGATTTTTTTCCACAAGAAATTCAACACCAAGTGTATCTCGAGCTTTGACCTTTTCAGTTTTCAATCCGTCGAATTTTATTTCGCCTAAAATTATACAAGATCAAATTATAACAAAAACAAAACAAAACAAGAATTTGATTTTAAAATTTCTTTGTAAATTATTCAGAGTCATTACATTCAGTAAACAATTTTAATGAGATTGGTCCATCAATCCATATTTCAGTATCCTGTGAGCAAAATTCATCGCTTCCTTCCTTCGTTCCACCCCATCTCTTCGGCACATTCTCTGGCTTTATTTTTGACCTCAGCAACGCCTTCCAATTCTGCACATCTTGTTCCCCACCCCCAAAAATTTGCACCTTTTCCACCGTCGCTTTGCTCATGAACGGCTTGATCATATTCCACAAAATGGTGAACACTTTCGGTGCATTGATTACTATACATGATTTTAGTAATTCGGGATAATTTTGATCAAATACATGATTTGTCGCCAAAAGAAACTCCCTAGCTGGTCCATATGTTAGCTCTTTGTATGAATAGTACTCCATATCCACTACTTGTAAAAATTTCAATCCCTTCTTTCCCGTTTTTTCTTCAATTTCCTCCAATCTCTTCAACATATTCTCTACCCATATCATATTATACTTCATTGCAGTTTCCATTCCTTCATTGTCCATCATAATACGATGATTAAATCTTCCCAAAGGGAGTAACTCCACTAAACAATCTTCGTTGTCAGTTCCAAGTAGACCGGTTGGATAAATTCTTCTGTATTTCAAGGGCACCTCCATATTTTTGGTGAACACTTCATCCGCTCCATTTTCTTTTCTCCATTGAATGCTCTTGGTTAACATTTCTGCTGCCTTTTCAACGTCCAAATTACGGGCTCTTAGCCATCTTATCAGGTAATAGTCGTCTCCATATTTGTCCTTCGTTAACAAGTCACTTGGTAGTTTCGAACGCAGTTCTCGAATTTTCTCACTCTCTTCACTGGAAATCATTTTTGTTAAAAATATCTTCCAAACTAGCTCTAGTTTCCCAGCACTTAAAATTCTTTGTCAAATGAACTGATAATTATGATACGATGACTTTGGAACACAGCCAACTGGAGCCCACAAATATTCTGAATGGAATGAGTAGAGTATATATTGAAAAAATATAGACATGCACGTGGAAAAATCAATCTGTGTGTAATATGCATAAACTAAGTATAAAAAATCAGGTTTTAGTTTTTCTACCTAAAAGTAATTTTTTACTATCATGATTGATTACACCGTACACGCTTGGATTGCATGTGCCTTTTTATGGTCCGATTGGAACAGTGTTCAAAGATGCAGTCTCATCAAATCACACAGATTACAGATAATTACACTGGAGTGAACTGGAATATAACTAATAATATGTAATTATTAGCAATTCATGTTTTATGTAGCTATAATCAAAGTATCAGAAATATTTTTGCACGTTTTCCTTTTTTTGTGCAATTTTACTTTGTATAAAACTGACGCACATGGTTTTTGCGGTGGATTTTTTATTTTGTACAGTTTGTAATATAGTTTTTTTTTACTTACATTCATATATACAAGATACATTTACATAACTTGTTATCTATTTGGTACAAAAAGGTTTTTGGTTTTGATGCGCTTACACTTATTTTTCATTTTAAAAAAGTACAAAAATTAAACATTAATATCAAATTCGCAGTGGCATGGCATGATATACATACTTTGATATGTACGCTTTTCTTAATTACCTCAATTTAGAGCGCAGTACACTTCTGAGAGCATTGACTCGCCCATACCCAAACACATGATTTGGAAATATGGTATCTGGAATATCTTGACAAGTCATTTGTCGTGACTGGAGATTATGTTGCGCACTATCTATTACAGCTTGCTTTGCTTCTTCAAATGATATCTGTGGATTTTGAGTAAGCAGCAACGCTACAATACCAGATACATGGGGGCATGACATAGATGTTCCAGACATGAGTTCATAGTCATCATCGGCTGTATTAGTAGCTGAAAGGATGTCAGATCCTGGAGCAACAATGTCTGGTTTGATGAGGGAGCCTCCATTCATTGTAGGTCCAATAGAGCTAAACCATGAGAGAGTATCCTTCTCCGTTGTGGACCCCACAGCAATAACATTTGGAAGGTCTCCAGGATAATTGGCGCTTCTACAAAATGCATTTCCCATATTTCCAATGGAAAATACTGGTATAATTCCAGCGGCATGCCAGGCATTGATAATGTCATCATACCAGTCAAGACCTTGACCTCCAGACCAACTGTTGGAAACAAGATGTGGAGCCTTGGAGCAATCTGGAGAAGATCCGTCGACAAGAGTTGGACAGAGGAAAAATTCGCCGCAGGCTAAAAGATCTTCGAGTGAGCAGCCAAGCGTTGGGCAACCTCTACAGGACATCCATTTAACCCATGGAGCGACTCCAACTCCTTTTGAACCAGCGATGGTCGCTGTGGTGTGAGATCCATGACCCATTCGATCCTGGGGTAAAAGTTCGCCTATGGTGGGATCATACCAGCCATAGTTGCCCAAGAAGTTGTCACGAAGTGCTTCATGAGTGTGGCGTACCCCGGTGTCGATTGTGGCAATACGGATCTCAGGATTTGCTTTGAATCCATTTGTTATCCCGATCTCTTTCCAAGCTTCCCGAGTTTGAATTTTTTCAAGGCCCCATTGTAGTTCGTCCTTCCCATTTTGCAATTTAACCTTGGTTGAATTTTTTATCTCCACTGGCTTGACAATCTGAGCTACTATCTTGTTTGGATAAATTGATTGAATTTCAGATTGGAAATGGGTAACAAGATCTCCGATGATTTCTCTCGTTGCCCCTTTTACAAGAATTTGATTGGTTGCCCAAAATCTACGAATTTTTAAGTGTTGATTTGTGCTTTCTTGCAATTTTAAATAGTCCAGTATCTTCTTTTGTGTCTGCTCTGTGTGTCGGACTAATTGGTCATGAAGTGAATGGAGGCGTTGCTCACGGTTAATGAAATGGGACTTACTGGCTTGTTGCAGTATGTTGTTTACGCCATCAGACAATTTAATGAAAATATCCACACTTTCATCATCGTGAAGATAGAAAAGTGTCAAATTCTGATCACGGGCGAACGTAAACTGACAAATTGAGAAAACTAGCACAACTATCTTGGGTAGAAGATTCATTTCGAAGATTGGAAATAATAACTGTAAGAAATTCTTGAGCTCTACTTAACAATATCTGAGAAATAGAATGAATTCTTTTAAGTTCAAAGGTAGATGTATGATGAATTTTCAGACGAATTTTTCTCTTTATATATTAGTGTCAGTAGAGTCACTGGGCTAGTAAAGTCATAACAGTTCTTTTATCTGCAAAATAAATATTATGTTTGATTGATCCAAATCAAATAATAACAAAAAAATATTTTGTTAAAAATCATGCTCCAATGAAGAGTTACACACAGTATCATTCACTGCAAAAAATATAGGATTATGCATGCATTGCATTATTGTTGACTTTGTGTGAGATAATGAGCCATGACATAATGACTGCATTATGGTTTATGGAACATTCAAAGTTTAGGAAATTTTCATAGTAAATACGGATGTGTTATGTGTTGACTAACTTTTTATTTACCAGCCGGTATAAATGTTTTCTGAGCAAAACAATTTAAGGATTGCGAAACCCTTGTAACTTTCATACGAATTTTGCTGACTGGTGCGCAGTTAACCAGCATTTCGACAGAAACAAAACAAAGACTCTCCTTGTGATTCAATTTGTCATTTTATCATTAGAACTTGTGACAAAAGTATGGTTGAAATTATGAATACATGGATGGATGAATGCAGAATATAAAACACACATATGTATGTAAGAACCGGAAGGATAAAAAACAACGGAAGTTCTGAAATGCAGCAGGTAAAATATAAACAGATCTGTAAAAATTTGCGTGACAGAATCGGAAGGGAACCGGAAAAGTGTAAAGTCAAATAATTATACTGAACTAATTTAATTTATATTGATTTTACATAGTCATGTTTATAAACTCTACAAATAATAAGTATATTCTCTGTTCTCATGCTCGTTTTCTCAAATAAAATGTTTGCCAAATGTACACCGGAAGGATATAATTCATCTTAACTGATTATGAAACTACCAGGCGTAACTTTTTTCGTTGTCATTTTGACTTTAATTTTTATATCCCCGCACTTTTAGGCTACTCAAGCAGAACACTTCACGCTGACACTCTATTCCTCTCTAGAACAATGGACACTTTTTTGAAAAACTTCCAAAATTTAGAATGTATGACACGCACCTAAAAAGCATTCATATAGCCATCGTGTGAAATTTTAAACGTTGCAAATATTAAATTCAAGCCTAAGCTTGTCAGTATAAATTACTTAAAGCATAATGGACCAAAACAGTTGTCGAAAAGAAAGAAATTACTCTCTGGTAAAAATACATTAGTGTTGATAAAAATAAGACGGACGCCTCTGCATCCTTTAAATGACCTTCTTTTTTGAAATTACGTAACGCATGTTTACAACATTCATTATATACATACGTTTCAAAAATTGACCAGGGAAATTGGAACAGTGGCACGTACGTCTGCTGTCCATTCTATTCTCCATCTGTCAACACGATTTCAACCTTCTTCGCTCCATTTCAACTGTTAAGAAAGCTCCTCCATGTCACTTCGCAGACTATAAAAACTTGATATTATCTTTTTTAAGGTTTACTATCTCTCTTTACTCATAATATGATATTCTGCATCCTATATTCTATGTATTTCCTGTTTAATATTGGTTTGCATGTGCATGTCATCAATTTTGAATGTTTCCGGAAGCCCTGTCCAAAAAACGTTGCAAAACTGTACGGCATGCATGCATTATTATGACAAGCTATGCTAAATGAAATGAAAGTGAACATATTTTCCAAAGGAGAAAACAAGCGCACAAGTTTATTTTTAAAAACTCATTTAGTGGCTGCTGACTGACTGATGGAGATGGAGACGGGCAGGCAGGCGTACCATTGTTTTTTGTTGATTTTTTTTCTCGCGAAAGTAATTTCGTTAGCAAAAGCAAATGTCATATATTTTCAAAACATATTTAATGTAAACCCATTAAAACAAGAGTAACGAATGTTGTTTGCTACCAGAACCAGAGATTACAAGTAGATTAAAGAAAAACGAGATTTTGAAGCAAAACATTTCACGATTATCGTTAAGATAACTTGTGATCTGTGGTAAAAATATAATAACTATCTATTTTAAAACTTAGTTTTACTATGCAATCTAAATGTTTGTAAAATAGATAAGAAAAGGCTTCTCGAACGTTTACTCGTGAAAATTTATTGAACCCAGTGCAGTCGGCCCACTAGAGCGTAAATGTATGTATGATTTGTAGAATTGGCAAACAAACGACTAACGACGCTTTTGAACTTATATGTATTTCCATACACCGTAAAATGCCCTTTAGCTAAAGTGGATACGATACTGTAAGTGATGGATAGAAACGGGTCGAAAGAAATAATGACGGATGGTTTGTTTTTAGAATTTTTTGGTGCATGATAATTATGAGCATCTTGTCTCACAGATAAACAAGCTGCCTTTCTGAATGATTTTCAAAATATTATGATGTGTTGAGTTGTTTTTCCCAAATTGCGGATGAGGACCAACTTGCAGATCACCGGAAAAATACTGCGTCTTTTTTTCAAGAATACAAAAATAAATATTTTGGGAGAAAATGCAAATGCACACAGGTATGAGTGGTTTTGCGCTGTGTATATAAGTGACCTGAATCAGCTTTTCAAGCCATCAGTCATAATTGTGAAAGAGACAAAGTGAAACCAAAAGTGTAAGCTTGATAAAGAGAGCTCAGGTGCGAGTACGAAAAACTTTTAATATTCTTCATTTTTCTTCGAAGAAAAAGTCGTCTGATTTTCTGTGAAAGTTTCTCACATTCATCATCCTTTAAAAAGCGAATAAAAAATGGTAAGAAAAGATGTCTGTGATATTATCATTTTGAAGGTCACATTGAATGAACAAGTTTTTGAAAAGTTGACAGCTGAGTCATCCCCAGATTTAAAATTATTGTTCTTGACTTTATTTTAGGAGTTCAAGGTTCGTAAGGAGTCCCAAACTGGTAAGCCTTTTTTATCTCTCTGTTATATAATAAATGTACATACATTGTAATTAGCAAGCTAATTTATAAACTCACATGACATATGTTCACTCCTTTGAGAGTAAAGCGTTTTGTCACCATCATCGTCTCTATTCATATATGATTTCAGAACATTTTTTTATGCAATATTGTTCTCATTTTTTCATTCCGAACTCTTTAGTGTTGGAGAAGACATTCAACACATACGAGAGGCGTGGATGCGTTCGCTCTTATCAGTTGGGCAGCATGCTTAAAGCGATGCGCCCCGACATCAACATTGAACAAAGAGAGTTGGACCAAGTTGCTTCCCGTTTTGACACTGATGGCCAAGGAAAAATTGATCTGGAAACTTTTAACAAAATTGCGATCCATTTTCTGTGCAGGCAGGCGAGGAGAGATAGCGACAGTTTTATTCACAAACATCAAGTTTATCTGGCTGACTTTGCGGATAACTGAACATCTTTACCTACCTGAACAGTTTACTGGCTACCTTTAAAAAAACTATTTCTTATAAAAATTTACTGTGCACTTAACTTTTATTTTTTAGGCTACTGTGTGAAAATTGTTCACTCCACTGCACCGTTTTAATTTACACACAAGAAATGTAGCTAACTTTGGTGATTTAAGTTCACATTTATATTAACTGTTAAAGTTTATAATTTTTCGTGTTATAAAGAAAAAATGTACTGATTATAAAATAATAAAAGTATTTAAAGATTTCGTATTAATATAAATTCAAGGCAAAAATAAAGTGAAATTTATTTGTTGGAAAGGAATCGGTATAAAAAATCATAAATGCAGATGCAGACCCAGGCAATCGTTTTGAAAACAAGTACATGTGGCAGTGGCACTGGCAAAATGGTATCATTGCCCAGATTTAAAAGCCTACAAAAACCAGAGTGCTATGTAGTTTTGAATGTACTGTTTATCGCAGCTCTAGTATATTACTTTTGGATGTTTATATTTCTTGTATAGTTTATTAATTTCATTTGAATCAGAAATAATAGTGTTGATTTTATTGAAAGCTATCCAAAATCAGTAATCTCAAATTGAATCGTACTGTGTTAACTTTGAACTTGAAATAAATGTACAAGAGTTTAAATAACTTTTATGCTGTATACTGTGACCAGTTCTGTGAATTCTGTATTATAACCCTACTCTATGAATAATAAAAATTGCCGCAGAGAAAATTATGACATTAAATTTGTAGATTTTGTTCGTGAAGATTTTTTTGCAACTGTTTCCACTATTCAAAATCCACGAGGCATGCATGCATATTTCTAAAAACTAGCAAATGCACATTTAATGTAGTCTGCGGATATTCATATACAATCATGAATATAATATTCTACAAAGTTCATTTTTAAAATACCATCTGTCTATCTACATATGTAATAATGAGTCATTACTGTCAAATTTTAAATCGGTGATTTTGGTCTAGAAACTGCTATGATAAAATTGGAAAACTTGCGACTAAAACGCAATGCAAATGTGACAACATTTTTGCAGACAGTGTTACATGCTATTGCTTAGGTTAGAAATTATTACAACCTCGTCAAATCACCTTTGATGTGGTATATGCACGGCTAGTCTTCATAAATTAAATTTGGTGTCGTTTCCTGTCAGTAAATTGTAAAAAGAATATGGAGATGTCGTTTGGACAGCGGTTATGTTCAATCGGCGCAGTAGAAAATGGTAACTAACCTAATACCTGTATGTAATCGAATGGTCTCTTATCATTAAAATTTATAATGTGAAAGTGTTTCTACTAGAAAACTATATGTATTGTGTGAAGATTTTTCTATGCGAAAGAGTGTTTTACAAAAACTTAGACTTGTCATTAATCCTCTGAGCTTTATTTTGAATACCAAAATGTGTCAAAAACAATTTCCAATCGAGTAAACATAAAAAATGAACAATTTGGATAAATACTGAACTAATTTAAGAACCGAAAATCATTGAGCCTTTTTAGGTACAAAACATTTCATACAAAAACTGTAAGTGTAGCGAAAACCGAAGTTCTGCTTTTTACTGAAAATCGTTGAGTCGGATAAGGTGCTTGTGTGCAAATCCGTCAGATTCCCGGCGAGTTTGCTGAAGAAGGTATGATAAGGCTAACTCGTGGAAAGAATCAAAGTCCAAACCACCATCACGGTCAGAGTCCAATTCAACGAATCTTTGGCGAAGCTCGTCTTCCGTTGGATTCAGTTCTGGATTGAGAGCACGAAGCATGGGGCCCAACTGGTAGCTTCGGATAAGACCCCTCCGTTCGTAATTGTTGAAGACCTTCTGCAACACTGAAAATATAAAGTTTCCCAAATTAAGTTACTGAAAATTTTCTATTAAATAAAAAGTTTAAGTTTTCAAAATCTCAGTTCTCCCCGTTTCAGGGAATACTTACAAGTTTGGGATTCCTTGCGCACCTTGTATTCCATTTTAACTTGAAGAAAAGTTTGGGAAGTGATTTCCAAAGTAAACTGTTGGGTTTCTTTCTTGTTTTTCAACTGTGTTCTCTTTTGACTGCTCACTTGATCACTGATTGAAATATCCATAAATGAACCTGCCTTTTATACTAAATTCGTTTCCCGTTTCCGTTTCATTTAATTTTCCACGAAATACCTAATATCGTATGCATATTGCATCAACAAATGTGCGTATTTTTTACGGAAATTACGATTGCCAAAAAAAACGCTCATAATAATTTTTGAAATAGAAAAAAAAACCATATCGTATTGTCATTTATTCATCATCACAGTATAATCACACCGAACATAAGCTCTCAAGAAAAGTAATAAGAAGTACACTAATGATATGAAAAGGTCAACAAACCGGTGAGTAACCTATTAGAGTGCATAACCCATTCAATTTTTAACCGAGTTACATAATTTGCGGAGTGCATATGAGTATTTTGACTTATGTGCAATTTTTAAAAGTTTATTATAGACAGACGGGATTAGACAAGATGACGACGCTGGATTGGAAAGCGGAAAAAGTGCATTGGAGTGAGGGCAGCTACCGCAAAGTATATACATATTTAACAGGAAATTTCAAGTCTCAAAGTGAAAGTTTACGATGGGCTTCACTCAACCGTAAGAGTAGCGTGAAGCCATAAGTCTTAGACATAAGATAATTTATGTTGATTAATAATAATAATAACAGCTCATATAATAAGACGATGAAGAGAAGAAGTGTATGGGTGTGTTGTCGGCTTTCTTTATATCTCGCCTCTTACATCTTGTTGTCTTAATAAGATATGAGTTAGGATCGAAGAAACAGATAGAAAGAGCAAACAGGAAATAGGAAAGGACACCATAACCCGAGAAAAAACATATTTTCCAATTTTCAAATCACCGTGAAGTTAAGTAATACATTACTCAGTAAAAGTCAACCTCCTTTTTAAAAATGTGGTCCAAAAAGGACAAAGCCCTTTAAGGAAAATGCTCTGTGAATGTGTACAAGGTGCATTTTTAAAGAAAACACTATTCTTAAGTACACAAATTGCAATGTTCATACATTTTATACTTTATTGAATATAAGGATAGTGTGTTGAACTCAATTTTTAGAAACAGGAAATTTGAGTTGAACAGATAAAAGCTGTACGTATAACATTCGTTATGTTATGTTAGATAAGCCATGTACGTGTCATATTTAAGTAGGTGATTACGCCACTTTTGTGGAACAAATGGTAATATAATATTGATTGACAAGCTTGGGTCAATAATCGATGTCTCGAAAAATTTGTACACTGAACGAATTCTTAAGCTGAATTTTTGTGATGGATACTTAGAGGCACGACTGTTGATGTGGATGTTGGTGGAAGTGACGATGATTAACAGGGGTAAATGGCCCATGAGAAAATTATGCACCTGAGAATGTACAAAGATGATGAAGTCTAAGCAAACGAGGGTTTACAAGGAAAACATGACACAAATGGCGAAGTTCCAATATTACTGTGTATTACATAAGAGATTTTCCTTATAAAACTACTAGCTATGATAGTGTGCAAAAAGTGTAACATTTTTGCAGATGGAAACCTCAAATAAATCTACTGAAGTACAAGCACGCAGAGTGATACGCACCCGAAATCAGAATTCTCAAGAGTGCGGATCTTATGATGATTACATCTGATATCGGTAATGGGCAAAAGATTCATGTGACAAGAAGCTACTCAAGTTTTCTCATGAATGCAATAATCGAGCAGAAAAGTTAATTAAATGATGACACATCGTTAAATAAAAACTATTTAGTAGTGTTTATGATGCATAAATTATGTGTTGTAAAACCAACGCTTGTACAGAAAGATGATAATTTGTGCAGCTTGTAGCTTGTTTCGATGTTTTGGAATAGGCTATGAGTTTGATATTTGCAAAATAAAAATACGTTTCTTGAGAAAAGCGTCAGATCGTTTTATTTTTTATTTTCTTCGGAACACATTTGAAATTGAAAATGAAATTGGCCATCCAAAAGCATCATTCAAAGCCCGTTAACGACGTCCTGTGTCAAAATAAAAACTCATTACAACTTACACACAGAGATTTCTGGGAAAACTAATAACTTCAGTAGCTTTGTTGCAGCTTACCCCAGCCCCAGCCCCAACCGCCACTACCACCACCACCGCCTCCTCCGCCACTACCACCTCCAGACCAACCCCATCCTCCCCACCCCTGATGCCCGTGTCCATGATGATGATGGTAAACTTCTTTGGGACCCCAGCCCCAACCACCCCATCCTCCGTGCTGTTTTCCAGTGTGAATTATTATGATTCTGTCCTTTTTATCGTGGTGTTTAAAACCTTGTACATTTATTACCTGAACCACAAGCAGTAGCAATAGAAAGAAAAATGTGCGCACCTAAAAGGAAAATCTCAGAAATATTTAGAGAATATACTGGTAGCGAAAACCAGCTTATGTTAATAATGTTTAAAAATAAGGGAAACTTACAGTTTTGAAAAGCTTCATTTTTGCCAAGATGACGGATGCAAGAAATGAAAATCTTCAAATTAACTACTTTCTAATGACTAAATTCATTTTTAAATCTGACCATGCATTTATACCCATACTGTTTGTATAGTTTAAGATGAAATTCTTATTTGGTAAAATATAACATACATAACTCATAATTGTTGCATAAATTGTGTATGTGTGCAAGTTTTGAATAAGACGTTTATTCATTCGCCTAATCGAATAATATTTTTGTATAACATTGTTGATAATAATCGGAGCAAAACCTTAATTGTTGTATATTTTTCACATATTTTGATTTTAGCTCAACGCAGAGAAATATTGCAACTTGCAACCCTTTCAGCACCGCACAATTTGGTTACTCAAACGATTGTAACCATTGTTAGTATAAGCGGTAGCGGTAGAAGCGTGCTCAACCTTATTTGATTTTACTAAATTCGTGACGGTGAATACTTTCTTAAAATGAGCTAAACAAAGAATTTATTGAATTTAAAACACATTTACTTTCTATTGTTGTTAGGAATTCAAAAAAGTTTTTGTTAAATTTTTGGTAAAAAGATAACTTGAATAATTAATACTCCAATACAGACTACAGTTCGCATTTTTTTATTTCAGTAGTGAACAGATCCGCCTGCACCAAGATGTCCGTGTGAAAACTACGTACTGATATAGCATTTCTTACTATTATACGGGCGCAAAAATACGTCTTGATTAATTCATTGTGCAAATGTATATATAATTTCGTACCCAAAATCAACTGTACATACTTATAATTCTTGCATAAAATGTGTTCAAAAGAAAATGAATACCAAACAGATAACTCTGACTTGACCATTGTCAATTATCATTCTTTTACGTTTATGTAATATGACGATTCTTTGAAAATTTTGCTTCAAAATCAATACAATCCTTCTTGCTACGAGCTTCTTTCATCTTAAAATGGAAAAGCAGGAAAGAATATGCTATCAAGACATCAAAGATAGAAATTAAGAATTTCCTTTTGCAAAATAACAAGTCATTCATCAAGAAGAAGCCATACACAAAACAAATTAATAATGCGCAATC